>JAGFNQ010002256.1:0-83419 GCA_024364735.1 Boesenbergia rotunda | reverse complement strand
CTGAGCGCTAAGCTACTGAAAACTCCTCTTATTTTGTTGCTGAAAATGAGTGAAAAAGGGCTCCAAAGTGAGTGGGAACTCCGATTTTTGTTGCTGAATCGGTGGAACTCTTGGCGGAGATGGACTATTATAAAATCCTGGTGGTCTCTGAACTGCAGGTGGCGCAACAGGAAGTGGTGGCTGATAAGGCTGCTGCTGATGTGATGTGTTCTCATACCTCAGATTAGGATGATCTCTCCAACCTAGATTGTAAGTATTGGACATGGGATCATAAGACTGCTTGTATCCATAAGGCTGAGGTTGGAAAGGTTGAGGCTTGGACTGAAAAGCATTTGCTAGCGCCACTTGATTTACAAGGTAAGATCCATCATCAACCTGCACCTGGGGGCATAAATCTATAGGATGAGAAGTGTTATTGCAAAGTCCACAAACCCTCACTGCTTGGGCTACTTGAGCTGAAGGCTGCTGAGTAGTCTGATAGATAGTCATCTGCCTAATGAGAGAAGTCAAATCCTGAAGATTAACCTTCACCTCTTGAGTTTCCATATTATGTCCTGTGATCTCATGTACTCCTTTAGGCACCAACGGACGGCTTCCAAATTGTTGAGAATTTGCTGCCATAATAGAAATCAACTCTCTAGCTTCCTCAGGTGTCTTGTTCACTAAGGCCCCTCCACTAGCGGCATCCACCATACTCCTATCCATGGAAAGAAGTCCCTCATAGAAGTACTGAATGAGTAGTTGCTCACTGATCTGATGGTGGGGACAGCTAGAACAAAGTTTCTTAAAGCGCTCCCAATACTCATACAGTGTCTCTCTAGAAACCTGCTGGATCCCGCAGATACTCTTCCTAATGGCAGTAGTCCTTGAGGCTGGGAAGAATTTCTCCAAGAAAGCTTTCTTCATTTCGGCCCAAGAAGTAACTAAAGCATGTGGTAAGGTGTACCACCAGTCCTTTGCTCCATCCACAAGTGAAAATGGAAAAGCTCTCAGGTTGATGTCAACTTCAACAATACCATGTGGCTTCATAGTGGAACATACTGTGTGGAACTCCTGGAGATGTCTAGTGGGGTCCTCACCAACTAAGCCATGAAACTTTGGGAGTAGATGAATGAGTCTGGACCGTAGCTCAAAATCAACCTCTAACTCAGGGTACTAGATGCACTGAAAAGCCATGTCTGGTGTTGCAAGCTCCCTCATGGTTCTATTGTTCGCCATCTGGATTTCTAACAAAGGCTTGCTACTGGTAGAAAGTCTAGAAATCTCTAGCTGAGCTCTCCTCTGTGCGTGGAAGGTCCTCTCTATCTCAGGATCAAAATCAGCTAAGCTGGAGTAGGAAGACCTGGTCATGCACTGCACATCAAATGAAGAAAATTAGTGAGATGCAAGAAATTAATCAGAAAATTCAGAATTATTGCAAGACCTAAAAACAAACAAACATCATAGAAGGGTCCCCGGCAACGGCGCCAAAATTGATAACCGGTTTTCGTCGCGCTACGATTTCAATTAATTTTCTCGTTTCAAGCAATTATGTAGTAATAGTTGAACCTGAATCGTCTCTCAAGGACCCAATATGATGCATGCACTTCTTTGATCTATAGAAAACAATAAACTACAGAGAAAATGAAAGCTAGCTAAACCAAACATGTTTTTGGATTTTGAGGATAACAAAACAATTAAACTTAGTTATCAACTTCCACCTAATAGCCTTAACTACTCGGATTTGAAGTATTAAGCTAACTAAATGTAGGGGACAACAAAAAAACACTCACAACCAGGAAATTACAGCAAGGATTCATCTAAAACTCCTAACTAGAAGGCAAACAATTTCACACTCAAGCACATGTTTGATAGGAGCAATTAAACAAACACCTTGCATTCAAGTAGTAAAAGGTTGAGAACATGGAAAAAATCTGCAAAAGGTATACTATAAAACAAGAAAACTAAGTTGGAAATTCGGTTCTTAAGCTAGGAATAAATCAGAAATTCGAAATCAAGTGAGGG
Organism: Boesenbergia rotunda; assembly: GCA_024364735.1. Taxonomy (NCBI): domain Eukaryota; kingdom Viridiplantae; phylum Streptophyta; class Magnoliopsida; order Zingiberales; family Zingiberaceae; genus Boesenbergia; species Boesenbergia rotunda. The sequence goes on along the minus strand of JAGFNQ010002256.1, from coordinate 81,415 downwards.
GAAAGTGCAGGTTGTGTTCTACAGCAAGTAAAAGGAAAGAAACAAGCAAAATGAGGCTGAAAAGTGTTGTCCGGTGGAGGAAAACTCTGCTCCGATGAAGCTGGTCACTTCCCAGCCGACTTGGAAGATGGAATGGGCTGTGGAGTTGAGGAACCGAGCTTGTCCAAGCTCCTAGTCAGAGAGGAAACCATTCGGGCATCCGCAGGTCCCTTATTGCTTCATGGTTGCGTGAACCAAGAGCTCTCTCCCCCTCTCCCACGGCTCCCCCTTTCCCTTTGAACCCTAGCTTTCTTTTTCTTCCCTAGCTCTTCTCTCCACTCTTGATTCCCCTTGATGAGTGGCCAAGATTGCTTGCAGAAATTTCCAACAACTTTAGTGCCTAGATCCAAGTGGAGGGTTGTGATTAAATCACCTTTATGGATCCATTTTAGCCCTTGATGTGCCCTCTTGATCCTTTGATACACAAGCTGTCCAAACATCAAGTAGAATGAAATATTAGTGTAAAAATGTAGAAAAATTAATTAACCAATGAAAATGCACCCTATTAACAATTATGCATCATTTAATAAACAAATGCACACCTAGAGCCCCAAATTTCCCCACTAATGGCACAAAAATTATCCATCAAGTTGTTAATTATCAGCCTTACCAAGGAGGAACTCAACTGTGTCAACCCCTTCAACAGCGCGAAAGAGTTATGGAATAAGTTGATAGAACTACACGAGAGAACCTTCGATACTAAGGTAAGCAAACACGACTTTTATTTCAATAAACTACACCAAAAATTGGCTTTAACAACAATGAAACCCCATTGTAAAAGACCCTTTAAAATCATTGTTAATCGACACGTTGAGAAAAGTAGGTTCGATCAAAGACAACGATTTTAATTGTTGTCTTTTCATCTGATTTACAATAGTTTTTCACAGTTGTAAATCAAGTTGAACCATTATGTTTCGATTAAAAGACAACGATTTTTCGTTAAAATCACAACGGTTTTTAACTATTGTGTTTCAATTAAAAAATATAACGATTTTTAACCGTTGTCTTTGAGCATTCCTGTCTTTCTCAACCCGTCAATTACAACAATTTTCTTGAGTCTTTTACAACAATTTTTAACCATTGTATTTCAACTACAAAGATAACGGATTATAATCATTATCTTTTATTGTCTTATTTTTCTCAATGCATCAATTTATCATGATTTTTTCGGTCTTTAACAACAGTTTTTAAGCATTATCATTTGTATTAAAATAATTATCATTTTAAGCATTTTAACTATTGTTGTTACTCAATACACACCAGAAAATAATAAACCATTATATATATATATATATATATACTTGTATCAATTTCTAATAGCAGATTAATAATATTAACATTTCCTTGAGTTGCAGCAGTATCATGACTATCAGAGCCTTCTTTTCCTTGATCCTGGGTATCAAAATCAAAAGAATGACATTAACAATTAAAGAAACATATGTGCATAATTAGATTGGGGAAACTCTCACTCACCAGATTTTATTTGCTGCCAACTTCAATGAACTCCTAATGCTCTTTTTTTAGTAAATAAGACCCCTCCATCTCCATTACTATACATGATCTAAATAGTATAAAACAACATCGAAAATGTTAGTCAGAGAAATTATTTAACTGAAGAGAAACTATGGTTCCAGAACATAATATTCATAGTAACGACCTTGTGCTTGTTGGAAGTTTTATCGTAAGAATCAATTACTCCATCATAAAATTGCAGGTACGAGCAATATTATCAAATGTAAAAGAATATAAATGACATACCAATCTAAAAACAAGTCTGAAGCAAGATATCATTATTTAGAAAACTCATTGATACACACAGTATGATCATCGACTCTGAAGATCAACTCCTTCGTCGTCTCCTCAATGCACTCAGAGAATATCTTCTGCACATGCACACAATGTGTTGCCAGCCCTAGCAGCAAGGTGGAAAATCGTGAGAGTATAAAAATCAGTAAGCTACAACTGCATTTACAAGCAAAAAACTTACTCAGGAAATGATTTAACAAAAAATACGAGAGTATAAAAATTGATTAGTGAAGCACAATTTATATTTGAGCGATAAAAGATACGAGGTATAAAAACATAATACACTTTTTCTTTAAGACAAAACCCTTGATATCTTGATGAAGAACATCTTGCTCATGCAAATAGATCAAACCCTCGCTCCAAGAATTTTTCATAATCATAACACAAGAAGTTATATGCCCACTATGATAAAGCAAGAGACATATTATATAAGAGGTTAGGAAAATAAAATTGAAGAGCCAAAAGCTATGGAACACAAAGGTAGCCAGCTATTTAAGTGGGAAAGGAAATAAAGTTACCAAGATCACATAGTTGAGAAACATTTATAGCTTACGTATTTTTAAAATGGAAAAAATGGACATGGTTGAAAACCAGGAAACAAGCTAAATTATTGCAAAATTTATGTTGAACGACAACCAAAATGCTTTTATCTATTGGACTATAATCAACAATTTCAATGGCCAAAGTTATCAATCTGCACCCGTCAAAAAGGATACAATTTGGGTTACTACCTTACCGGCATTCGTGCTTCAACCAAAAAAAAAAAAAATTATGCAAACCACAAAGAACACCCTCAACCACAATGATAATAGTTTATGCGATGAACTGCCTTTAAGGATTTTAATTAAATTGTACATGAACTGATCAAGATGAAAAAACACATGAGTGCTTAGTATGGATTCGCCAAGCTAATCTGCAAATTAATTTGAGGTGAATTTTTTCATCAAAACAAATTTTTTTAGCAAACAATTCTGATATCTCTCTCTTCTAGTGTTGACAAGCTCAAACTGGAAAAAAGGCTTTGAATTTTAGACTAGCAGTTGATTTAGAAACCAACTTATGTCATCAGAAATTCCTCGACAATCATCTTGCAGACAAAATTTTCATTAAAGAGCTTTTTTGGGGTCAAAAAATACTGCTATATTTTCTAGAGGTGTCATCTTTGATTCTTTAGCCTGCAAGTTGATTGCGAATGAGCTTGCACCATGAAATATGGCACAAAATGCACATAAATTGTTTTACAAATCAGCTTACAGTGAAATTTGTCCACAAAATAAACTTCTTGAGCAAAAAAATCTAATGTCTCTGTAGTGATATTGGTAAGTTAAAAGTGGCTAAAAATTTATATTTTTAGATCATATATTGATTTCAGCTTGTGCCATCAAAACTAGAACAAAAATAGTATACGGTATCTACAGTCTGATTTATAAATCAACCTGCGGTGCAATTTTTCATCAAAAGTTTTTTTAGATAAGAAAATAGATGTCTTTCTGGAGGTGTTGATAGTTCAAAGGGGACAAAAACTTCAATTTGGTGACTGCAAGCTGAAATTGCTGTATATTCTATCACATATTACACACATGATGGTTAACTCTGGAAGTAGTTAAGGGAGGTTTTAACTCTATGGTAAGATGGCAACTTTGAAAGTGCAAGGAGCATTTCAAAAAATTAAACTACGGGAGACAATGAAATTTTCTATTTTTAAATAAGTCATTCGAATTGTTTAGCTATGTTGGTCTGTTTACACTTTATCACATATTCCTCTGTTTGCAGAATGGGCAATTTATAGCATTATAAGCATTAAATATGCTCTTGTGGAAAGAACCAAAATATCTTATGTTGTCAATAGTACAAATCCAAACACATAAAGGCACAAGATACATATAAATGCAGCCGTCGGTTAAGGTGGGCATCCTAGCACTATATTGCAACTTAATATGAAATTTATATTCAGAGTAACTTTTTTTCTCACATGGACAACGAAATCAATGTTTTACAACTATTGCTAACATATTTTCCAAGGAAAGAAAACAAATAGCAAAGCTTTACGGTTGGACCAACCTGAAATCCGGTATATGAAGTTCATATATGCTGATATCAGAAAAGAAAGCTCAGACTTTTCATCTTCCAATTTATCCCATCCAACTGGCTTTAGATTTTTGCTATCAAGGTTCACTAACCAAGTTCGCCTACCATTTGAGGAAAGCTTGATCCAACAAAATTTATTAAAATTTAGTTAGTCTAGAGAAAGCAATCCATGATTATCAATCCTGAAGTTGATCTATGGAAATTTTGAAGTTAGATATGCTGGGGAACCTTCAGTAGCAAATCATAACAAACTTACCCACGAGCATCGGGATCAACAACAGTGGAAATCTTCACTTGCAAAATGGTTGGATAATAGACAAAAACTTCATAAACATAAAAAAGACCTTCCCAGCTTCTTGGTCCAACAGCACTCCAAACACCATTTGTCTCCTCGAGCTTAACTCTTTGTAGGAAGTCTTCACCCAAGGGATCCTTATAAAAACACACGTTCACCTCCTAGTTTCAAAAGAACAAAAGGTTACTAACATTGCTTGTCTTCTTTTGCAACTGAAACACAACTCTCATCATCAAAAGGAAATTTTCGCTTTTTGTAAAATCTTCCCTAGATATTAATTATTGCCAAAATGCTCCTGAAGTTTACAAATTGTCATTCTGAGTTTTAGTGTTAAATGCTCTTCAAATTTTAACTTTTTACAAAATGCCTTAGAGTAGATCATTATTGACTGATCCTGTCGCGAAGCGAGGTGGACTCTCAAGAGCACGCGGTCTCCCAAGGATCACGAACTGCTGAGGCTGGCTTTGATCTGTAAGGAAAGGACCGTTAGCGAATCCGCCGTGAAAAATCCCCGGCAAGGCACTCCGACGGTCAAGTCAGTCCCCGGTGGTGGTGGAAGAGCAAAAGCAATAGCAAAAATACTATTGCGCGTACTGGGGGACGAGGAGATCAGGTGAGGCTTATATAGCCGGAGGAACCGACAACTTCTGCCCGGTTTGCCATTCAATGCCGTAAGCGAGCGCAGGGCAGGGTGTGGCCGGTGTTGGCAGGGTGAGGTGGTGCATGCCCAAATAAGGCAAGGGGCACTGCCGGCTTATTAATGTGCATCGCCAGGCACCGCTTGGCCTGACAAGAACGCAAGTGGTCGTGGTACGGGGTGGCAGGGGAATCAAGGTATCGGCGGGATATCCGCGATTTGGGCCTGAATGATGTCAGATCTACGCCGACCCCGTACTTCTTCTGCTAGTCCTGTGTCAGGGAGTGGGTGTTCCTGTGGAACACGACAAAACCTTGAGTGCTAGCGCCGTCTGGCGGCTCCGAATGCTAGTGCCGATTGACGGCTCCGAATGCTAGTGCCGACTGGCGGCCTAGAGTGTTCCTAGGTCCTACGGCTACCGCCCATGTAATGGTGTTTCCCGAATTAGGATACACTTGGATTGGCCTACCTGACCAGACTCGACTGGGCCCAGGAGGAGGTAATCGAAGACCTGGTATCTTTCTGCTTTGGGGCTCCTCTGACTCGGGACCTTCCCGACTCGAGGTTCCCCTAACTCGGAGGCATTCCGTTACGAACCGGCCGTCCCGGTCGGGGTTGGTGTCCTGCTGGCTTCAGGCCGTATCGCCCACCTGGGCCTTGCGCTCGGCGGGCTCTTGGGCCCCCGACCCTATCTCCAGTTGACGGGGCGCCATGCTGACAAGCCACGTTACATCCAAGCTGGGTCGGGATCATAAGCATTCCCCTCAAGTCTAGTAGAAGGAGGCACATAGTCCGACTGACTGGACCAATGTTCGGGCAATGAGTCTGGCGCACCCAAGAGGCCCAATCCCTCTCGCCAATCTTCCACATCGAACCTGAATGGGATGTCCCAATGGCGCGACTCGGTCTCCTTGTCTCGTCCTTCCCTGTTTTACCCCCGACCTAAACTAGATTGAATCGTATTCCTTTCATTAATGACCGCGGTAATCACCTGGACACGCGTCCTCCGGCCATTGCTCTCCCGAGCGACGAGGAGTTTGCCGCCCATCTGTTAGGACCGGGTGCATGTTGACATGGATGCGGGTTCGTAATTTTAAAAATTATTTACGTGCAACGGAAGATTTAGCATAAATAATTTCTCAAATTATTTAACCACACATCTAAGCATGCAATTTTATCTTGTGTAGACATGATCATATATTTAAAATTTTGTAGAAACGTAAACTAATTTACGTATTACCTCGCGTAACTCGAAGGAAGGGACGAGATCCAACCGTAAGCGTCCCTTGGAAGCTCCGCCTCTATTCGCGTCCACGCCGAGTATCTTCGGGATGACTTCGCAAAGCCACGAATTTCGTGTTCTCGAGAATTACTAGATTCTCCGAGAACGCGACGAGAAAAACCAAGAGAGAAGTCGGAAGACTAACCACAAAAGGATGGCCGGAATCAAAATTCAGGCGAAGCAAAAGAAGAGGCTTGCGGCAAAAAGATCCTTGCGGCAAACTCTAATTCCGGCAGCACCTTCTTCCGGCTAAGAGATGGCCGGAGCTTCCTTCTCCGACAGCAGGTGGTGGTCGGCAGGGAAAGGGCAGGGGCGGCCGGCTGGTGCTCCTTCTTGGGGCTGGTTGGCGCACGACAAGAAGGAGAGAAGAGAAGGAGAGAAAGAGAGGGAGAGAGCCTATGCCTTCATCTCTTCGATTATTTTTCAAGCCTTGCCTTGGGTCCTTTATATAGTAGCCTCTCAACCATCAAGCCTCTCAAATATGGAATAACTTATTCCATAATGCCAAGTTTGATTTTATATCATGGTTAAAATCATATTTTAATTCATGATAAAAATCAATCAAGTTTCTTCTCTCCTATGGAATAAATTTCCTTATCATGGTAAATCAATCCATGATTGATTTTATAAAATAAACCAATCCATGGTTCAATTTAATTTCCATGAAGAAATAAACCAAACCTTGGTTTATTATAAAACAAACCACACTTGGTTTATTTTATAAATTGATCCAAAAACTTGGTTCTCTCCCTTTGTTGTGGCCGGCCAAGCAAAGAGGATGGAGGCCCTCTTTGGCCGGCCCATCCAAGCCACGTCCCAATGAATTAAACTTATTTAATTCATCTATTAAGTCTTCAAAAGACTTAGCCATTTTACGCTTCTGATGCGTCTCTGAAAAATTCAGATTCGACTTATCGTTTGGCTCAATAAAACCTAATCTCTCTTGATTGGAAAAATCTAATTTTCAACTCATTTTAAATCCCTTGGATTACTCGTAGTGTGTGTGACTAAATAGGCTTTCGATTTATGTTGGTCGTTTATAATTAATCAATTATAGAATGATCATGAGTGGCACCTAGTAGTACATCATGATCCCCAATTAATCGAAAGATCAACGGTTGACCTCAGAAACAATTCTGAAACCCTTCAGCAGCTATAATGAATCGTGTCTCATTCCCTTCACCATCTTACGCCCACTTGGTTCAGGACATGGTCTATGTGTGTCAGCCCCCACTAGGCTGACTACGTCACACCTAGCCCAAGTAACGTTTTCTCGTCCTACGGATTCTAATTACTCTCATGTATTTAAGAGATTCATACTCTGAACATGTCATGCTCTGGCCAGAGGCTTCGAGTAACAATCCGACGATAGGCCTTGGGTATACATCTCCTAGCAAGGAATGGTGAATCCTTTGTAGGTTGTTCAAACATCTTCGGGCACTTCGGCTTATACCCAATCATCCTGGGTCCACACCTCCTTGGAGATGCTTGCTTAAGATGTCAAAGTATAAGTCTCCATGACCAAGATGACTTGAACACCGCAAGTCAAAGGAACATCGCACTTAAGCTGCAGTAAGAACTTCACTGACATATCTATATGTAGACTACCATATGAAGTTTTACAGCCAGTCACTCCAATGAACTAGTTTCCTTAACTAGCATTCATATTTATCTTCGGACATCTCAATGTCACCAGCCAGTGAGAATCAGCTGATTAGAGAATAACCCATGCTAGTCTCAACAGAATTGATAGTGTCCGTATTTATCAATTCATCGACTAGGGACAATTTCAATACTTCACAATTGCACATGTAGAGATAATCACTAGTTGTGAATTCATCACATATTCTCTCATGCTGTGAATTGTATTGCGGACATTCAGTTAATGAGTTTAAGATCTCAATCAAATACACAAACATGTATACTCAAATAGTGAATATTCATTTATTAAAATAAATGATTACAATCATAAGGCGATTGCCTTAGGACACTTCTCTCATATCACTAACACCATCTTCGCGAATGCCCGATTTGCACGTGTGCTCTATCGCTTCAGGAGTCACCTCGGGGCGGATCGGACGGTCTTGGCTTGATCCCGCCTTCTTTCTGGCTCGTTATCGGACTGTGGGCATCGTTCTCCAGCCACTATAAGTAGGCTCTTCACTCCCCCCCTGTTTTGACCATCACGTTTAAACTTCGAGACCCAGTTGCTGTTTCCGTGCGTTCTGCTAGGGTTCCGGTGAGTCCACCCTTCCGATCTTCTTCTCTGGTGGCCTTTCACTCTTCGGTTAGACCTTGGTCACCGACCTTCATTCCCATGACCTTGACCAGCTTTAGTCGGACTACCAAATTCCCTTCAACCATCGACTTCGTTTGCCCAATCCGACTGACCGACACGACTCTGCCCCTTTTGGTTACATTCCCTTGTCCCGAGACCACCTACAGGCCTGCCTCCGCTTCCCCATTCATCCTTTTATTTCTTCCCTTTGCACCTACTTCCGAATACCCTTGTCCCAACTAGCCCTGAGCGCCATCCGTCTGATGTGTGGCTCAGTTATCATATTTACCTTGTACAAAATACCTCTCCAGCCTGAAACCTTTCACTACTTTTTCTACCCTAAAAAACAAGAGCTGGACGACTTCTTCTTTCAAGCCCGAGCCAAACTTCCTTCTTAGCGAAGCTTCCATCCTCTAACAAAGGATGGAAGGAACACTATTTCTTCGTAAAACCTACCCCGGCCCCGAGTTGGCCCACGGCTTGGGTCGAGGATCTTCCGTCCTTTCCTCCTCTTTCTAAGTATTACTGCACCTCCGCTGCCTACCAGTCGGCTCTCTCCAAGTTGGGCGGTAGGCATTTCCAGCGGCTGCCGCGCAGCCCCCAACTTCTAGGTGTCGACGGGCTTCATCCCTGACCGGGGACTCGGCCAGACCCTCTATAAGCAAGCGCTCGAAGAAGAAAAAGAAACGGGTGGTCGCCGGTTCGGAAGCCCCCCGAACGACTTCTGCTTTCGTTCCTGCCACCACCCCCTCAATTTCCACCGGCACACCCGACCTCCCGCTTCCAGAGGGGTCGGGATCTCCACCGACAGAGGGCCAGATCAACTGGTTGATGATGCATCTCCTGGTGCCCACCCTATTTGACTGCCGCCTGGGAGTACCGCGGGGTGAGCTACCCGACCGGTGCCAGGAGATGCGCATGTAGGGCTCGAGGGTTCCTACTACCAAGGGTCCAGCAACAAAACTGACTCCTTTTTCCTCGAGGCCACTCAAGTAAATCTAGGATCAGCTTTTCTTTTCACTTGTTAGTTTTAGGGTCTCATGCCCTTCTCTTTCTTGCAGTTTTGGGGGTCATGCCATAGCCTCTCTATGACGCTCTTGACCCATTCCACGGCTCGGGAACGAGCTGAGCGGAGGGTGGAATTCTTGGAGACTCGACTCAAGCATACACAGTTCGTCTCTAGCGAGTCCACCTTGAATGACCTGCGGATGGAGGTCATTGCCCTACAAGACCGCCTAGCTCACTCGGAGGAACAACTGGGGATCGCCCGAGGCCAGGTCGAGACGGCAAACTCAGCCATCACACAGTTGCACGTTCGGGTTTCCAACCTGGAGTACGCTAAGCGGAAGGCTTGGGCCCTTCATGCGAGGATTCAGGGTGAGCTAACCAAAGCTCAGGCTGAGCTTCTCGGGTCGTCTGGGGTTGCCGAGTCCCTCAAATCCCAACTCCAGGCTAAGGAGGAGGAGGAGGAGGCGACGGCTTAGACTGGGAAGGTGGAGGAGCTGACGCATGAGCTAGCTTCTCAGGATCGAGAGCTGAACAATCACAAGGAAGAGCTCGAGCGTCTGAGGACCGAGAACGTAGAGTGGGAGGCGGCCCGAGCGGAGCTCGACGAACTGCGCGCCCACAAGGAGGGGGAAGCCAGCCGGTGGGACACCCGTAGAGTTGAGTACATCAACTCTATGGAGTTCAGCCGGCAGGTTTCTGAGCAGCTTCGGGCCATGTTGAAGCATCAGATGCTTAACATGTTCGAGCAGCTTAGGCAGGGCGGGCATATCGCTCCCGACCTGCCCCCTTCAGTAGTCAAACTCTCGGGCATGTCTCAAAACATGCCTGACGAGGTCCACCGACCCTTCAAGTGAGGGTTGGGTTTTATTTCTTTCCCTTTCTCCTATCTTGTAGAGGCTGGCCTCACATTTTGTAATGCATTTATCTTTAATAGAAATCCTTTTTTCATTACGCTCTGTGTGATGTAATTACCTTTACTTCTGAGTGTTAATGACTCGGGCAATTGTTAGTGAGAGTCGATTCGGGTGAGAGAACAATCGAGCAACTCGGCTTCACGAGTGACTAGGTTAAACATTCAAACATGATTGTTTCTAAGTGTTGGCCACTCGAGAAAATCTATGAAGAATACGGCTAAGGGGACCAGGCCCTATATAAGGTTACTAACCCAAGAGACTCAAAGTTCTGCTGTTAGGTCAACTCCCCCTTAGTTAACATGAAACGCCTCACGCACAAGTCAGGAGCCTAGCCAAGCGGTGCGCGAGGGTGTGCTCGTTTATAACTCGTGTGAAGACGGGAGTCTGGACACTCGGTCGGATTGTACCCAGGGAGCGTGGGCTGCCACGCATCCTACTAGGAGCCGAACCGAGGGGTGCGCGGGGGCATGCCCGCTTATAACTCGTATGAAGACGAGATTCTGGACACTCGGTCGGATTGTGCCCAGGGAGAGTGGGTCGCCACGCGTCCGACTGGAGCCGAACCGAGGGGTGCGCAGGGGCATGCCCGCTTATAACTCGTATGAAGACGAGAGTCTAGACACTCGGTCGGATTATACTCAGGAAGCGTGGGCCGGGGGCATGCCCACTTATAACTCGTATGAAGACGAGAGTCTGGGCACTCGGTCGGATTGTACCCAGGGAGCGTGGGCCGCCACTTATGCGACTGGGAGCCGAACCAAGGGGTGTGCGGGGGCATGCCCGCTTATAACTTGTACGTAGATAAGAGTCTGGACACGCGGTCGGATTGTACCCAGGGAGCATGGGCCGCCACGCGTCCGGCTGGGAGCCGAACCGAGGGGTGCGCGGGGGCATGCCCGCTTATAACTAGTATGAAGACGAGAGTCTGGACACTCAATCAGATTGTACCCAGGGAGCGAGGGCCGCCACGCATCCGACTGGGAGCCGAACCGAGGGGTGCGCGGGGGCAAGCCCGCTTATAACTCGTATGAAGACGAGAGTCTGAACACTCGGTCGGATTGTACCCAGGGAGCGTGGGCCGCCACGCGTCCGGCTGGGAGCCGAACCGAGGGGTGCGTGGGGGCATGCCCGCATATAACTCGTATGAAGACGAGAGTCTGGACACTCGGTCAGACTGTAGCCAGGGAGCGTGGGCCGCTACGCGTCCGACTGGGAGCCGAATCGAGGGGTGCGCGGGGGCATGCCCGCTTATAAATCGTACGAGTCTGGACACTCGGTCGGATTGTACCCAGGGAGCGTGGGCCGCCACGCATCCGGCTGGGAGCCGAACCGAGGGGTGCGGGGGGCATGCCTGCTTATAACTTGTACGAAGATGTGAGTCTGGACACTCAGTCGGATTGTACCCAAGGAGCGTAGGCCGCCACACGTCCGACTGGGAGCCAAGCCGAGGGGTGCACGGGGGCATGCCCGCTTATAACTCGTATGAAGACGAGAGTCTGGACACTCGGTCGGATTGTACCCAGGGAGTGTGGGCCGCCACGCGTCCGACTGGGAGCCGAACCGAGGGGTGCGCGGGGGCATGCCTGCTTATAACTCTATGAAGACGAAAGTCTGGACACTCGGTTGGATTATACCCAGGGAGCGTGGGCCGCCACGCGTTCAACTGGAAGCTGAACCAAGGGGTGCGCGGGGGTATGCCCGCTTATAACTCATATGAAGACGAGAGTCTGGACACTCGGTCGGATTGTACCCAGGGAGCGTGGGCCGCCACGCGCCCGACTGGGAGCCGAGCCGAGGGGTGCGCGGGGGCATGCCCGCTTATAACTCGTGTGAAGACGAGAGTCTGGACACTCGGTCGGATTGTACCCTGGGAGCGTGGGCCACCACGTGTATGGCTGGGAGCCGAACCGAGGGGTGCGTGGGGGCATGCCCGCTTATAACTCGTATGAAGACGAGAGTCTAGACACTCGGTCGGATTGTACCCAGGGAGTGTGAGGCGTCATGCGTCTGACTGGGAGCTGAGCCAAGGGGTGCGTGGGGGGCATGCACGCTTATAACTCGTGTGAAGACGAGAGTCTAGACACTCAGTCGGATTGTACCCAGGGAGCGTGGGCCGCCACGCGTCCGGTTGGGAGCCGAACCGAGGGGTGTGCGGGGGTATGCCCGCTTATAACTCGTTTGAAGACGAGAGTCTGGACACTCGATCGGATTGTACCTAGGAAGCGTCGGCCGCCACGCGTCCGACTGAGAGCCGAACTGAGGGGTGCGCAGGGGCATGCCCAGTTATAACTCGTATGAAGACGAGAGTCTGGAGCACCTGCAAGTTTAGCGAGAAGCCCACCATTACAATTAGACAGTACATTTGTTTTACAAGCTCTCAATCTGCCTCTCGATAGGGTTGGAGGTGGATTGCACTCCAGGACCGATCCAGCCTCCTCCCCTGTTCATTCTCCAGGTAATAAGCTCCAGAGCCCAGCTTCTGCACCACCTTGAAAGGTCGTCCCCATTGAGGCTCCAATTTGCTGACGTCGCCGACCAGTTTGATCCTTTTCCACACGAGATCCCCGACCTGGAACGTTCTCGGCAACACTTTTCAGTTATACATTTGCTTCATCTTCTGGCGGTAAGCACACATGCGAGCAGCTGCCTTTTCTTGAATCTCTTCAACCAGGTCTAACTCCAGACGCCTCCTTTCTGGGTTATCTTCGTCGTAGGCCCTTCGCCGGTCGGGATGTGATACTTCAGTCAATGAGGTTACTAGGATGACCGAGTTTGACGTTGTCGAGATTTGGAATTTTTCACTAGTCGGGATTCATATATCTGACACGCATGAGTTGGAGAGCACAGGGTGGTGGGTAGCCTCAAGTCGATCCAGACCAGGGGCAGACGACGACGATTTTATTGCAGGGCTACAAGAGATGATACCTTGTTCACCACCACCTCCTCCGATGGTAGAGCAGTGGTTGACTACTTTTAGAGGAGACTATGATTGGATTCTGACAGAATATGACTCGAGAGATATCCGGACTGAGCCGCCATGTCTATACTTTTCTAGAGGAGGCGGAGGCCCAACACAAGGAATTGCTGAAGATGCTCCGTTCATAGCATCCCAATCCTTCATCATAGACTTGACTTGTGTTGAATCATATTTGACTTATGCTTGACTTGCATTTTGTGCTTGATGGATCTCACAGACCTACTGCAGATACTATCTTAGACTATTTTGTATTTTTGATATTTTTATCATATGCTTGGTAGCTTAGCCTTAGTTTCTTTTAAATCACGCATGTTAAACATACTAATTCTTCCATTTTGTTTCTAAATCTGAATGTGTTCAGTAGAATAAATTTTTATACAGCTTTTAAAATCTACTCTTCACTACACTTGATTTTAAAATCCATGCTTTACAAAATCGTTATTTCTTAGTTTAAAAAAATGTTTTTATACTTAGTTTTTAACAAACTATTTTTTCAAAAATCTAAATCTTGGTTTCATTTCATAGATTTTCAAAACATATTCCCTCAAACTAGCGTATTTTTCGTCATGGACTTAACTTAGGTTTAGATGCAAGAACCTACAGTTTTAGAAGATAACATCTCATAAGTACATTAGATTTATCTTCCTTGACAATTTAGTAAGGGTTGAGATGCTTAAGATTTTATCTGAACTTAAGATGTTTATATCACTGTATTAACATAAGTTTTGGGTGTTAAATATAAATAAATAGTAATCAAGTTGAGTAATCTTACTTAGTAAATCTAGCTGGATTATATTATTTAACTTAACAAACATAAGTGAAAGTTATTATTTTATAATAGTTAGTAAATAACTAAAGGTTAGATAAATACTTAAGGAAAATGAATGATTAATTTTCAAGTTTTTTTAAAAATTTAATTGTTTATTTTTATTTTTGAAAATCATGCTTAAACTCAAAAGTGGGTGACTAAAATCTGCTACTTAAATTTGCCCATTATTACTTTAATTATTCATTACATTAAATGTTGTTTACTTGCACAAAATTGAATCGGCAATTTACCAAAGGGCGTACGCAATAATCGGTAATTACCAACGAACGCACCATGGTTTTATTTTCACCAAAGGGCGCACTCATTATAGTGAACTTCCTCTTATACCCCTCATGTTATCTATTGTCTTTCTCTTTCTCTCTCAGTAATAAATTCTGTGACGTCAGCACATGCAACGTGACTTAATTACTGACTTTTATTTTAAAATAATATCTAATGAAATCGGCGCTAAATTAAAAAATGTAAGGTAAAAATTAAAAAAATATTTCACTTTAAAAATTTCTCATCCAACGTGATTTAAAAATATAAATAAATAATTTTTATTTTTATTAATAGAAATTAATATATTAAATAATATTTAATAAATATATTAATGTATAAAAAGTTTTTGGAAACAAACTGTTGGATTTAAAAATATAAATAAATAATTTTATATTTGATTAATAGAAATTAATATATTAAATAATATTTAATAAATATATTAATGTATACATATGTTTTGAAAAAACTGACCGTGGTAGCTTTCAGGCCCACACTGGGCCTGAAATTTTTTATTTCAGGCCCAGCGTGGGCCTGAAATTTTTTATTTCAGGCCCACGTTGGGCCTGAAATCTTTTGATTCAGGCCCGACGTGAACTCAAATTTTTTTTCTATTTAAAAAATATATTAATATATAAAAAAACCTATCAAAACACTTAATTTTAGATTCAAACGCAGGGCCTGAAGTTATCCCAGGAGGGTTTGAAGTCAAATAACTTCAGATCCTATAAATAATTAATTTAATAAATAATAATTAAATATAAAAAATATTTTTAAAATAAAAATTTTTTAGTGAGGGCCTGAAGTCATCAGTGACTTCAGGCCCTCTATCTGAAAAATTTTCCCTTAGGCCTGAAGTCATCCGACTTCAGGCCTAAGGAGGGCCTGAAGTTTGATGACTTCAGGCCCAAGGAGGGCCTGAAGTCTGATGACTTCAGGCCCTCCATTAAATATATAAAAATAATAAAAACGTTGTTAAAAAAAAGGTATAATATATAATTACATAATAATAAAATGTTATAGGAGTGGTTTAGGTATATCAGTGAGTTTTGAGCAAAACTCACTGATGGACCTACCATATTTGGAATTCTGAAAACTCATTATCAGTAGACAGGGTTGAGCTAAGAGATGAGATTTTGGGTGTCGAAACCTCTAATCTTGCCGTATCACCAATGCTATAGCAGTGGTTTAGGTATATCAGTGAGTTTTGAGCAAAACTCACTGATGGACCTACCATATTTGGAATTCTGAAAACTCTATATCAGTAGACAGGGTTGAGCTAGGAGATGAGATTTTGGGTGACGAAACCTCTAATCTTGGTGTATCACCAATGCTATAGGAGTGGTTTAGGTATATTAGTGAATTTTGAGCAAAACTCACTGATGGACCTACCATATTTGGAATTCTGAAAACTCATTATCAGTAGACAGGGTTGAGCTAAGAGATGAGATTTTGGGTGCCGAAACCTCTAATCTTGCCGTATCACCAATGCTATAGCAGTGGTTTAGGTTTATCAGTGAGTTTTGAGCAAAACTCACTGATGGACCTACCATATTTGGAATTCTGAAAACTCTATATCAGTAGACAGGGTTGAGCTAGGAGATGAGATTTTGGATGCCGAAACCTCTAATCTTGCAGTATCACCAATGCTATAGGAGTGGTTTAGGTATATCAGTGAGTTTTGAGCAAAACTCACTGATGGACCTACCATATTTGGAATTCTGAAAACTCTATATCAGTAGACAGGGTTGAGCTAGGAGATGAGATTTTGGGTGCCGAAACCTCTAATCTTGCTGTATCACCAATGCTATAGGAGTGGTTTAGGTTTATCAGTGAGTTTTGAGCAAAACTCACTGATGGACTTACCATATTTGGAATTCTGAAAACTCATTATCAGTAGATAGGGTTGAGCTAGGAGATGAGATTTTGGGTGCCGAAACCTCTAATCTTGCTGTATCACCAATGCTATAGGAGTGGTTTAGGTATATCAGTGAGTTTTGAGCAAAACTCACTGATGGACCTACCATATTTGGAATTCTGAGAACTCTATATCAGTAGACAGGGTTGAGCTAGGAGATGAGATTTTGGGTGCCGAAACCTCTAATCTTGCTGTATCACCAATGCTATAGGAGTGGTTTAGGTTTATCAGTGAGTTTTGAGCAAAACTCACTGATGGACTTACCATATTTGGAATTCTGAAAACTCATTATCAGTAGACAGGGTTGAGCTAGGAGATGAGATTTTGGGTGCCGAAACCTCTAATCTTGCTGTATCACCAATGCTATAGGAGTGGTTTAGGTTTATCAGTGAGTTTGAACTCACTGATAAACCTAAACCACTCCTATAGCATTGGTGATACAGCAAGATTAGAGGTTTCGGCACCTAAAATCTCATCTCCTAGCTCAACCCTGTCTACTGATATAGAGTTTTCAGAATTCCAAATATGGTAAGTCCATCAGTGAGTTTTGCTCAAAACTCACTGATAAACCTAAACCACTCCTATAGCATTGGTGATACAGCAAGATTAGAGGTTTCGGCACCCAAAATCTCATCTCCTAGCTCAACCCTGTCTACTGATATAGAGTTCTCAGAATTCCAAATATGGTAGGTCCATCAGTGAGTTTTGCTCAAAACTCACTAATATACCTAAACCACTCCTATAGCATTGGTGATACGCCAAGATTAGAGGTTTCGGCACCCAAAATCTCATCTCCTAGCTCAACCCTGTCTACTGATATAGAGTTTTCAGAATTCCAAATATGGTAGGTCCATCAGTGAGTTTTGCTCAAAACTCACTGATATACCTAAACCACTGCTATAGCATTGGTGATACGGCAAGATTAGAGGTTTTGGCACCCAAAATCTCATCTCTTAGCTCAACCCTGTCTACTGATAATGAGTTTTCAGAATTCCAAATATGGTAGGTCCATCAGTGAGTTTTGCTCAAAACTCACTGATATACCTAAACCACTCCTATAACATTTTATTATTATGTAATTATATATTATACCTTTTTTTTAACAAAGTTTTTATTATTTTTATATATTTAATGGAGGGCCTGAAGTCATCAGACTTCAGGCCCTCCTTGGGCCTGAAGTCATCAGACTTCAGGCCCTCCTTAGGCCTGAAGTCGGATGAGGAGGGCCTGAAGTCTGATGACTTCAGGCCTAAGGGAAAAATTTTCAGATAGAGGGCCTGAAGTCACTGATGACTTCAGGC
Source organism: Boesenbergia rotunda (assembly GCA_024364735.1). Classification (NCBI taxonomy): domain Eukaryota; kingdom Viridiplantae; phylum Streptophyta; class Magnoliopsida; order Zingiberales; family Zingiberaceae; genus Boesenbergia; species Boesenbergia rotunda. The sequence continues at coordinate 63,785 of JAGFNQ010002256.1, read as the reverse complement.
CCTCACTAAAAAATTTTTATTTTAAAAATATTTTTTATATTTAATTATTATTTATTAAATTAATTATTTATAGGATCTGAAGTTATTTGACTTCAAACTCTCCTGGGATGACTTCAGGCTCTGCGTTTGAATCTAAAATTAAGTGTTTTGATAGATTTTTTTTATATATTAATATATTTTTTAAATAAAAAAAAATTTGAGTTCACGTCGGACCTGAATCAAAAGATTTCAGGCCCAACGTGGGCCTGAAATAAAAAATTTCAGGCCCACACTGGGCCTGAAATAAAAATATTTCAGGTCCAGCGTGGGCCTGAAATAAAAATATTTCAGGTCCAGCGTGGGCCTGAAATAAAAATATTTCAAGTCCAGCGTGGGCCTGAAAGCTACCACGGTCAATTTTTTCAAAACATATGTATACATTAATATATTTATTAAATATTATTTAATATATTAATTTCTATTAATCAAATATAAAATCATTTATTTATATTTTTAAATTCAACAGTTTGTTTCCAAAAACTTTTTATACATTAATATATTTATTAAATATTATTTAATATATTAATTTCTATTAATAAAAATAAAAATTATTTATTTATATTTTTAAATCACGTTGGATGAGAAATTTTTAAAGTGAAATATTTTTTTAATTTTTACCTTATGTTTTTTAATTTAGCGCCGATTCCATTAGATATTATTTTAAAATAAAAGTCAGTAATTAAGTCACGTTGCATGTGCTGACGTCACAGAATTTATTACTGAGAGAGAAAGAGAAAGGCAATAGATAACATGAGGGGTATAAGAGGAAGTTCACTATAATGAGTGCGCCCTTTGGTAAAAATAAAATCATGGTGCGCCCGTTGGTAATTACCGATTGTTGCGTATGCCCTTTGGTAAATTGTCGTTTGAATTAGTCTTATTTTTCAAAATTTTGCAAATTCGCTCTTAGATTTTTTTTTTTTGAAAATCCATTGCCTCTTGACTTATTATTATTATTATTATTATTATTATTATTATTATTATTATTATTATTTGCAAAAGATGCTTTATTTTCACTTATTTTTTTTAAAAAAGCTTATGTTTTTCACTTATTTTTTTTTTTAAGTCGCGTGTTTCATTTATTTATTTTTTTTGAAAATCCATTTTGGTTACTTAGATTTTCTTTTTCAAATCAATTATATCCGGGCTTTAATACCTAAACATATTTCTCAAACTTACGCATTTTCAATTTTTTTTTGAAAATTATTTAAAATTTTCCTCTCGAACCAATTTTTATGTGTGTGTGTGTGTGTGTGGGGGGGGGGGGGGGGGGGGGGGGGGGGGGGGGGTTGTTGATGAGAAAGTTTATATTAAAAGTTTTTCAGAAATTTAAAGACTTGCGCATTTTCAAAACTCCAAGGGAAAATTATAAATTCAGGGGAGTCTATTTTGAAACTTAAATTAATCTTTAATTTGAGAAAGTTTCGTACTTTGATGTTTGTTAAGTATTTTGAAAATTATCATTTGCTTATATTTGCACTTAACTTTGAGTTGGGTTGGCATAAATCAAAAAGAAAAAAATTATTGGTATCGGAAGCACCTGATCGAACATTATTTTGATGTTGGCAAGGGATTCGAAATTAAGTATTATTTATGATCTAACAAGTTACTTTGAGTTGTCGGAAAGTCTTAGTTGACCTAAACAACGAAATCCTGATCTGCAGGATTGAGCATTAAGTCTTGAACGAGGGTTGGGCAACGATGACTTGACTGAGAGTTAGGCATGAAGACCTAGTTTGGAGGACTGTGGACTAATACCTGGTCAAGGGTTGGGCAACGAAGTCTTGGTCTGGAGGATCGGGCAATAGACTTGGTTGATTGAGGACAGCAGATAGGAGTCGAGGCGGGTCGAGGATGAGACATCGCGAGTTCTGGAGTCAAGATCGGAGGCTGAGCAAAAGTCCAACTGGAGGTCCGGTTGAAAAAAGGTAAAGTCTCCTGAGAGGAGTCTTGGATTCCATTGCGGATTTCTTCCCTATATCCACGGATTAAAAATTCTATTAATTAGAACTAATCCGGATAGGGAAGACTTCCCGAACGACCTACTTCATCATCGTGCTTTTCGATTGAGCGATCGCTTAAACAAATTTGTTGTTCAAGCAATCAAACTCCTTTATCAATTAGCCGCGGAATAGATGATGAATATTGATCGTCGGTTCTTGTGTTTGATTCGGGGTCCAAGATAAAAACAATAATTAATACAAGAATGAAACAAGAACAAAATATACCTCTTGTTTTACCACTTGATCTTCTATTGTATTCCTATCCTTTTCTTGGACGCCGTATGGACGACGATCTTCTAAGAAACAAAGCCACCAACAAGCCCTCTCTTCTTCCTCCTTTCCTTCTTGCGCAAACTTCTTCTTCCCTTCTTATTGCCGCACGCCCAAAGGAAGAGGAGAACCCTTCCTTTGCTTGACCTAGCCGCATGCAAGAGCAAATCTCTTGCCTTGTGCCGCACCTCAAGAGGAGAGAAGAGAAGAGAAGAAGAAGAAGAAAGGTGATCTTCTTTCTCCCTCAACCCTAGCCGAACCCCCTCCTTTGCTCCTTGTTGCTTGTGGCACCGAACACCACCAAGGGAGAGAGAGGGAGAGAGAGGAAAAGAAAACCAAGTTAAGGCTTGGTTCATGATGGCTTATGAGAGTATTTATAGGCTACAATAGGGACCATGAGGAGAAGTTGATTTTGGTCTTCTAACGGATCCTTAACCCGACCCGTTAATAATAACCCGCTCCACTAATGAGTTATTATTGAACTACCACACTAACCCCATATTAATATATGCGCTCCGCCTTATTATATGTACATTATTTTCTCGTGTTTAAGATATCGTATGTCCATTAATTAATTAAATTACTGACAATTTAATTAATTAATATTTAACTTCAAGAGTAGTACCACTCAACCTTATCATCATGTTGGACCAAGTCCACCTGCAGGATTTATATGATAATCTTTATGAGCTCCTCAAGGGGCATCATCATCCTAAAATAATTAAGACCCAGTTTCCTTCTATAATCAACGACACACCATATAAATAATATTATTTTCTAATTTACCGGGTCTATTGATTTAACGAATAAATCTCGCCCATTGGTAAATTAAAGAAATAAATATTAAGAACATGTGCCTGTTAGTATATCGAGATTAAGAGTATATACATCCATAATAACCTGAGGTCTTATTCGATTATATAGTCAGTTAAATCGAATTATCTCAAATCGATCCTGCTCAATACACACAAAGTGCACTAGTGTAATTCTATAGTCAAGATAGACTAATACCAAATTACACTACAATCATCCCAATGGTTTATCCAAATCCATCTCGGTTGTGAGACACTACTTATACTTTATAAGGAACTGATAACATGATCTTCTGTATAGCACCACACACCATGTTATCTACAATAAAAAGTAACAGACAAATTGCATACATATAACAAATATAAAATGCAAACACATGACAACTGTGATTCTTATTCAAAATTAGATGTTCATATAAAATCTAGGCTAATAGTATACATCCTAACAAGGAGTATGTGAGGATACTTTCCCTGAAAGAGGGAACAGTAGGCATCAGTCCGACCTAGGATTTCGATCAAAATTTATAAGTCAGGACCGGACAGCCCGAACTGTCAAAACACATTCATTTCATATTTATTTGTGCTTTGGTTTTCTTCCAACATTGTTTTGCAGCTAAAGCAGAAACTTGATGTAGGTTGGGCATTTGGGGCTCAGACATCTGTGTTGAACCAAGGCGCTCGGAGCTCTAGGTGCCCAAATGGGACTCGGGTGCTCGAATCCCTCTTGCTGAGTCATGGCCGGTTGATGTGGCACACGTGGCCGGGCGCTAGGGAAGGCACATAGGCGCCTGGGAAAGATAAGTTTTGGGAAGAAATCTCGACAATCAAAAGCTAGGTTAGCATGTTGAGGGCACCTAGGGTGGTCATATAGGTGCCCGAAAGACCCTTTATAAGGGGATTTGACCTTAGCACTCAGAATCAAGTATTCTACTACTTTGGCTCCTGTGTACTACGCAAAAGATCCGTCAACGATGCCAAAATGCTACTCCGATGACAACGTGCTTACTCTTCTTTACTTGTGTTGTCGGTTTAAATTTTATTTCTATTTTTATATTTTCATATTAATAATATTTTTATTTATTTTGGATTAATAGTGGATTATCTAAAGTAAACGATTAAGGATCATGAATTTTAAAATAGGAGCCATTCTGAACTAAATAAAAATGATGTTAGTCATGTTTTTTGTTTTTTTACTCTAATTTATTTTAGCCGTGTACGCATTATTTTCGCCTCTAATTTATCCTATCGGTCGTCCTGTCGTTTCACCATTGTTCGGTGAAAAAAATTGTGTTTGAAACAATGTATTGATGGTTCAATTTATAATAACGTATATTATTTTTCGAACTTTTCAACCGACTCAAAGTCAATGAATTTGAATTAAAAAAAATCCAAATTATAGTTTTTCTAAGATTTATGTTTTTCTAAATTGAAACGGACTCATGCGATACCAGCAGCCAAACGGGCGGAGCTCGCCGCCGCCTATCAGGGCTCGAGCTGTGTATCCAATCAAAATTGAACCGACTAATTTAAATAAAATAAAAATTAAATAAATTAATATTTTTATCAAATTTTTTATGAAAATCGAATGAATCGAATCGATAAAATATTGATTAATCGGATTTTCAATTATAGATTAATTTGATTTTCGACTAAAGTAATCAAAATTTTAAAATTTTATTTGATTTTTAATTAAAAATTTTTTTTATTTAATTAATTATATTTTAAAATAAAAAATAATTAAATTAATATTCATATTCGATTTATTTGAGATAACCTAATTATAAAATTTAAAATCGAAACTAAATCGATTTAATCGAAAAGCAAATTGAATTTAAAAAAAAATCGAATTAACCGAATCGAATTTTAAATTTCGATTGGTTCGATTTGATTATTTCGGTTTTTTCAAATTTTTGCACACTCTCTAACAATAGAAGGGATCTTTTGTCTCAGAGGATCCCTGTCCCGCCTGTCCCCTACTTGCTTGCGATGGTCGGCGAATCGTCCGATCGACAATTAGACATTATTGATGATTTTTGATCGTCGTTCCGAATCAAACGATATCATGGGATAACGGTGAATCAGTCGGAATCGCCGTATTGCAATCTCGTCGGATTCGACTGTGAATACGATGAGATTGCAATTGCGACGATACCCAACGGGTTCATCGTACCCTTTAGGGTATAGTTTTGTTCGGGATGGCGGTCAGAGACCGCTGATAGTGTCCGATCGATGATCGGACGGACTCGTCGAATATCATCGACGAATGAGACAAGGGTCAGGGATCCACAGTGAGATCTGGCCTCCTGTAACAATGGGCGGAGCCTGTTTCCTCCATCTCCCCTCGGCCTATTTTCTCCCGATCGACCAGTTTGGACCAATCGAAGCCGGCGACGGACTTCTCTTCAAGGGCTCCTTGTGAGAACTAACCGTTTTTGAGTGGATCTGGAGGGGAGCTCACTATGAATCAGAGGATGAACGATCACCGTGGATGGGTTTGATAGAACGTTTCAGATAAACTGTGGTCCATCGGATCAGTGCACTCCTTGACATATGTTCAGAGTGGGATTCAGTATAGTGGGATTCAGTATGAACTTCAGTTTTAATGATCGAGCGCCGGAACTAGGGTTAATGGCTCCCAGATTCATTTTTCTTTCGATCTGTCTCCTGTCAATCTCAACTGTAAAATTTCAATCTTGTGATAAGGGTTTTTATTGTTTGGATGATAAGAATGCCTTTACTTGGCCCTAAAAGCTGTACCTTTTTGTCTATTTGGATAACCAGGTATTGGAGATTTCTGGAGTTCACGGATCCGGAATCTATCCAGTAGTGGTAAGCACATGGCCGTTTCGAGAGGCGGTGCGAGCAGCCTGGAGATCCGTCAATGACTATGGTTCGTCGGCTGTTACTGCCGTGGTGGAAGGTTGCTCCGCCTGCGAGGAACTGCGCTGTGATGGCACAGGTAAGAGTGTTTGGAGTTATCGATTTATTAAGAGCATATATGAACCTATCAAGTATGAAATACGATTTAGATAATATATCCTTCATATCTTTAGGTCATATATCCTTCATATCCCCAAAGATCTTTTGGGTCGGGAAGTGAAATTTGAACGTTATGAATTTCAAAGGGAAAAATAAAATGCAAATGAATTGTTGCCTTCCCCTCCCTTCTCCAAAGTCCAAACTGCTCCATACAAGTGCAACAACTTGTAGGCGCAGTAGCACATATCTAGTGAAGCATAATCTAAAGATGGAATGCAACTCTATCTTCGTAACAAACTTTTGTCATAAAAGAATCATTTTTACTCCATGGTGAACTTGCCGAAATTCTTACCATTCAAACAGGGGCTACTGGTTCACATTGAGAACATCTTTATTACAGTGACTAAGTGGACAGGACATATGCCAGTTGAAATTTGTGGAATAATGCCTTTCTAAAATTGCTGATAGTCTGCAATTTCGACAATCTTTCTTGTGATCTAAGATAGTTGGACAACTTAAATTTTTTTCCTTCTGAATTCATGCTTTTGTCAATTTAGACATCATTGTGTGCAACTAAATGCTCCATCTTAATACTCAAGTTATGAGTCACTGAATCAGATAACCATATTTGTTTCAACTAAATTGGCGGATTTACACTAGGATCGAGGACTCGGGGGGGGGGGGGGGGGGGGGCATTGCTCCCCTGGAGGAGCAGTAGCAACTCTCAGCGACCTCACGTCGCTGGAGCATGTGGACCTCCAACTTTTTGTTGTCGACGGTGTTCTTGAGGGTGTTGGCGTCAACGGATGCTGCAGGAAGCGGGTACATCCCTTTGGGCGACCTCATGTCGTAGCTGCTGTAGGCATGAACTACAGCGACATCATGGTGTTGAATAGGTTCTACAACATTAATAGTGGATACAGTGTTGCCGCACAAAACTTCACCGAGCCAAAAAATTTAATTTCAAGACACTCAACAATTGTAATTCAATTAAAAATTATTCAACGCTGTTCACAGTGTTAATTTTCATAATTTATTTATATTTTAAAAATAAGTGAAGACTTTTTAAAAAATAGATTATTTAATTTTAAAAAATATTATAATTTTTATTGAGATAATTAGAGGTTTTATTAAAAAAATAGTTATTGTTTTTTTTTATTTTTGAAATCTAGGTATCTAACCCTTGGGTCCAACTAATCCGGGAGATGGATGCCCTTCCCTTGGTTTGTCCACCGGGTACATCGGCTCTCGACACGACAGTCTAGCTATCCCAGAAAGTCGAGCACTATAGGCATAATATTACCGAACATGAGAATCACATTCTCAGTGCATAAGGAAACTACCATATCTCTTACTATGCGCTGTCCTATAAATAACATTTGATTGTCTATTATGATTTTATTCATTATTGTTTAACGTGTCTTAAAAGCGAGGTCCAATCTCGTTACCTCATTACTTATAGAAACACAAAGAACAATAGTCAATCACAACGATAGCAGAATTCCCTTTTGAGCTTCATGTTGCACAAAAAATGCCACAAAAGGACAAACTTTAGAAGAAAGTGAGGGTTTTTAGCTTCTAGAGATTTAAAAATAATTGACAAAAATACTGAAAAAGCAATAGATGTTTGAGTAAAGAATGTGGAAATGATTGTGAATTACCAACTCAAAGGATATCGCTTGCACCACTGGTTCGGGGTGAGGTCCAACCTCGTCCGAGCAAGGTTCGAACTTGTGACCTCGCCGTAAGGTCATGGGGTGAGGTGTCCGGTCTTGCGATCTCGTAGCGAGATCGCAGGTGAGATCACCGCCGAGGCGTCTGTGAGTCGCGACCTCGCCGCGGCAGCGAAGACGCCGCTGCTTTCCTTTCCCTTCTCCTTGTTTACTTTTATCTTTCGCCTTTCCATTTTGCTTTCCTTTCTCTTCTCCTCCTTTACTTTTATCTTTTGTCTTTCCATTCCCCTTCAGGAATATATTTCCAATTCCTTTCCCTTCTTCATGCGCACCTCCGAATAAAGGCCTCTCCAAATCTAGGTTTTTTACTTTAATGTTTATTAGTATAATCTTTCAATTCTAAAGATATATATTCAAATGCTCAAACCAATGGAGCTCTCATTATTGCTTAGCCAAGTAAATGATGGTGATGAACACAACTCAATGCAATGCAAACAAGAGGGTTTGCAATGGTTCTTCAATATATCAAGCCTTAACTAATATCTGTAAATATATTATAATTGCGACTTCCTTAGCCGTAAATATATTGGAATTAATAGTATACCTTCCTAATTTTGATAGATTACTAGACATCAACCTCGATTTATGGTTGAAAATCTGTCCAGTAAATTGCTAACAATTTCTATATAATGAGAAGAACTCTCATGGTGAGGGTATTCAATCCAATTGACATGGTATCCTAGTTTTAATTCAAAATTTGACAATGTCTTCTTGAGAAGTCTAGATCTTGATATTTCCAGAATTTGAGAATGTTTTGGGAATATTTTCAGAATTCCTAGTGGTGTTATTTCCGTTCAAGCTTTTAGACTCTTGGGCTTGCTAATTTTCAACACTTCTTGTTGCATTTGGTGAGCAACGAATATCATGTTAATTACCAACTCAGATAATTTTGGTGTGCATTTCACATGTAAGGATTATTCTATCTAGGAATTTCAGTTTTGTTTATTTGTCATGGGAAAAGAACTATGGGTCACATTGATGGTAGTGATCCAACACCTACTGAGCTTTCTAAATTGGCTAAGTGGGAAGTTAAGGACGCTAGATTCATGCCATAGATTCTAGGATCAGTTGATCAACTGCTTGTTCCTAATCTGAGACCATATAAGACTGCTAAAGGCATGTAGGAGTATTTAAAAAAAGTTTACCAGGAAGACAATACAACCAAATGTTTTCAATTAGAATACAAGATTGCTAGTTACTCTCAATGTGATCTCTCCATTCAAGATAACTTTTCTGGTTTTTAGAACTTATGAGCCGAATATGTTGACATAATTTATGTCAAAGTACCCGCAGACTCTCTTTCCGTGGTTTAAGAGGTGCATGAACAAAGCAAGCGAGATTAATTTTTGACGAAATAATGTCTTGAATATGAAGCAACTCGCTCGAATTTGATGAATCATGCTCCTCCTCCTTTGGATGTGTATTTTGGAGAGTTGCTAGCCCCCGGGGCTATGATGTAGCGGAAGGACGACTAGTTGTCCCAGGTATCGGGGGTTCGATCCCTAGTTATGACATATTTTGCAGGAATTTTTCCTCCAAATGGGACGCGAACCCTGGGACGCTGGAATTCTGAACCACCCTCCGCGAGCATTTCCCCATTTACCCTGGCGGCCGGTGGGAAACTTCCGTGGGGGCCGGACCGGTCGCCCGAGGTTGGAAAAACCTCGTTAATTATTTTTTTTTTTGAGAGTTGCTTCGTGAAGAGCATCGTCTTACAACACAAAATTTTCCAGCAAAACAAAATGCATAATAATGCAATTGCTTATATGGCTGATGGGAAAGGCAAGGGTAAAGCCATATGACAAGTTCAATGTTATAGCTATAAGGAATACAACCATATTGTTGCTAACTGCTCAAAGAAATATTACAATTATTGTAAGAAGTCCGGGCATATTATCAAAGAACGTCTGACTGGTCCTCATAATTGTCAAGCTAATTAGGCTGTTGTTGCTAATCGAGTTGTTGGTTCAATGCTTACTCCTGAAATGGTTCCGCAGATGATTACTACAGCCTTCTCAGCCTTAGGGCTTCAAGGTAAACGTACTACACCATTTTTATCTTGGCTTGTGGATTCTAGCGCATCTAATCATATGACTAGTTCTTTTGATATTCTTAGCAATGTTAAAAAATATTATAGAAATATTGGTAGTAAATTACTTATTCTGCTATTCAATCTAATGGTAGTAAGTTATTTATTCATGCTATTGGGGATATTAATTCTTCAATCAAAGATGTTTTGGTATATCTTGAGCTTTCCACTAGTCTCATTTTGCTAGGACAATTGGTTAATGATTGTGATGTTCGATTTTCTCGTGATGGTTGTGTTGCACAGGATCAAGTATCAGAGAAGATACTAGTTAAGGTGCCTAAAGTTGGACACTTTTTTCCTTTACACTTTTCCATTGCTAATTTTATTTCTTTGGCTTGTATTACTGTAAGTGAAATAGGGCACAAATGTTTAGGTCATCCTACTATTGTCTTATCTCACTTATCAAATTCTGGTTTCTTGGGCAATACAGATCATAGTTATTTAAGGCGTGAGGCGCCTAAAGCGCATAAGTACCGTCGAGCCTGAGGCGCAATGCACAAGGTGAGGCGCACACCTTTCCAAAGTAAGACAATTTGGATATAAATTTTTATAATTCAAACATATATGGAGAATTTCTATTAAAATATTTCACTAACCAAACTATAATGGATAAAATATTAAAAGATAATGTAAATATAAAATTTACTAGTAAACAAATACATTATACACATAATTCAAATAAAAAAATATCTAAACTATCAAAATCTTCGCCATTTTTTCAATCATATCATTATCATCATCACTAAATGTTTCAAATTTATATAGCTGAATCTTCATCGGTTTGCTAAGATCAAGCGCCTTAAGCGTGCTTGGTGCCTCTCACAAGGCGCATGCTTAAGGCGATGAGCCGCAAGAGGCTCGCCTGGTTGCGTCTTGTGCCTAGGCGCAGTGAGGCAATCACTTTTAATAACTATGATAAAGATAATTTTTCTTCTCATCTTTCCTTTGATTGTTCTACATGTAAATTGGGTAAAAGTAAATCTCTTTCTTTTCCTTCTCATGGTAGTTGTGCAAAAAGCTACTTTAATATGATTTGATGTGTGTGGTATTACTCCTATTATATCGCATGTCAATTACAAATACTTTGTCACATTCATTGATGATTACATATACCTTGATTTGTTTTTTGATTTAGTTGGCGAATATATATCTCATGAATTTTTATGATTTTCTCCAACAAAAAGACATTGCTTTCGAATGCTCTTGTCCTTATATACCTCAGCAAAATAGTGTTGTTGAATGTAAGAACTGATATTTGTTAGATGTTGTTCGAACTCTATTGATTGAATCTTTTGTTCTATCTAAATTTTGGGTTGAGACTTTATCTATCCCTTGCCTTCACGTGTCTTGAACTTTGAATCTCCATATTATTGTCTTTTTCATAAACATCCCAACTATCTTGACATGCATATTTTTGGTTGTGTTTGTTTTGTTCTTTTGCCACCTCATGAATGCCATAAACTTATTGCTTAATTTGTTAAATGTGCTTTTATGGGCTATAATATTTCGTACAAATGTAATGTTGGCTATGATCCATGTTCTAATAGGTTTTGTATCTATTGCTTTGTTGATTTCTTTAAAAATCAAATTTTCTTTTATACTCATATTGAGTCTTCGGCAATGTCACCTATCCTTCCTAATTTTGATGAGCTACCTACTACTTTTGACGGAATCAAGCTTGGCTTTGTGTATCAATGACGACAACGTTGAACTTTATTGCTCTCTAAGCTGGAACTGACATCTGCGCCTGTTCAAACTGTTTCTTCCACAAACAATCAACTTTCACATGTCATTCCACGGTGATCTTCCAGAATCACTCGCCCACCTGACGGGTACGGCGTTTCCCATGCATCTCTTCATACTACTTTGACCACTATTCCTATTCCTTGTTGTTATTCAGAGGCTGCTAAACATGATTGTTGGCTCAAGGCAATGGAAGAAGAACTTCGAGCTCTTGTGGACAATCACACCCGGGATATTGTTGTATGCTCCCCAAATGTTAAAGTCATTGGTTGCATATGGGTCTACTCTATCAAGCTTCATTCAGATAGTACTCTAGATAGCTATACGATATGGTTGGTTGCCTTGGGTAACAAACAAGAATATGACATTAATTATGATGAGACTTTTGCTTGGTTAGATGTTAAGAATGCGTTTCTTCATGGTGATCTCAAACAAGAGATTTACATGGTTCTATCGTCGGGTTTATCTTCCTCCTCTTCTTTGGATGTTTGTAAGTTGAAGAGATCTCTATATGGGTTAAAACAAGCTCCTCGGGCATAGTTTGATAAATTCGGATACACTTTGCTTCAATTTTCATTCAAGAAGAGCCAATATGATTCATCTTTGTTTCTTTGCAAGACATATACTAGTATTGTCATTCTCCTAGTTTATGTTGATGATATTGTTATAACTGGGACCGATTTTGTCTTAATTGATCGTTTGAAACAACATTTTCAAGTCTCATTTCATGCGAAGGATCTCGGTCCTCTTATTTATTTCTTAGGTTTGGAAGTTCATTCTAATACTTTGCTATTTTTTTTTTTTTTTGCATCAACATAAGTACACACAAGATTTGGTTCATTTAGCTAGTCTCCAAGATGCTGCTACTATAGCTACTCCACTTGAGGTAAACACAAAGTATTGGTGTGAGGGGGTAATCTCCTTTCTGACCCTAATATATTTTGACAATTGGTGGGCACCTTGAACTATTTGATTGTTACTCGACCGGACATTTCCTTTACTGTCTAAAAAATTAGTCAATTCATGACAAATCGCTATCATCTACGTTTAGAATCATTTGATATTTTCGTGGGATGCGTTGTCGTGGATTATTTTTTAGATTGTTCTCTTCATCTTGTTGCCTATGCCTATAGCGACGTTGATTGGGCGGGATGTTCTGATACTCGTTGATCTGTCACGGGTTGGTGTATGTTTCTCGGTAATTCCTTGATTTCTTAGAAGAGGAAGAAGTAAGATCGTGTTTCTAAATCTTCTATGGAGTCCGAATACCGTGCTATGTTTGTTGCTTGTTCTAAGATTGCTTGGCTTCATGATCTTTTAGCTGATTTTGGTTTTTCTCAATCTACTCCTACTCTGCTTCATGCTGATAACAGTAGTGCCATTCAGATTGCTACTAATCTTGTTTATCATGAGTGTACTAAGCATCTTGAGATGGATTGCCACTCAATTCGTGAAGCACTTATATTATTTCTCTTCCTCACATTTCCACCAATCTTAAGATAGCTGATCTATTTACTAATGCTTTGACACGACAATGTCAACAGTTTCTAGTGGGCAAATTGATCGACCAACATCAATTTGAGAGGGGATGACAACATACATTAAGGATAAAGCATAACAGTATATATCAAACCTTAACTAATAGTTGTAACTTTCTTAGGTGTAAATACATTGTAATTAATAATATAGCTATACCTTCCTAATTTAGATAAATTACTAGAAATCAACCAGGATTTATGGTTGAAAATCTATCCTGTAAATTGCTAGTGTTTTCTATATAATGGGAACTCTCATGGTAAGGGTATTCAATCCAATTGACAAATTTATCTAAATACAAGAACCCTAATATCGATGTGAGCTTCATGGAAGCTCTAAGGGTTCAAAATGATTTAAATAATTAATAAAAATAAAATCCTGATAAAGCTTAGCTTTTTCTTCTTCATCAATTCCAAGAAGTTAAAATAACAATCAGAAGAGGTATTACAAAAAAAAAAAACTAAACTAAATAAAGCAGAAAATACCTCAAGGTAGACGCCTTATAAGGAACACTTGGTTTTAACATACTCATATCTTTAATGAAAAGGAAGACTTGGTGGAATGCCCCAAGTCTTTAATGACTTTTTGGAATGCCCCTTTCATCTCATACTCATAGTATGCTGGTGTGTCGGAAAGGAACACTTGGTTTTAGCAAAAAAGAAGAATTTACACTAAGTTAAAGACTTTTTATACTCCACTTCTACATAAGCACATTTCTTTTTCTTTTGGGGGTGATGCACTTTTTTGTATGCTGTCTTATAAATCACACGCTATCCTCTCCTTAATGGTTAGGTTCTTTTCACATTTCTCTTTCCACAAGACGCTCTATCTTATCTTCCTTTATGAGTATTCAAATACATACTTTTTCCATTTAATATCAGTTGGAGGAGACATTATTTTCATGGTCTATCAAGTCTGTTTTTCTTTGCTTTTGCTACTCTCTTAAGTCATCGAACATTTATCTCTGGTGATGTAATTTTACTCGAGTCCACTCTATTCTCAGCTCTTCTTTTTGCATATAAATTCATGCAGGTGGTGTTCCGCCTTCCTACGCTATTGTCACCTCATGTACCTTTTCCATTTCAATCCTCATTCCCAACTCAAATCCTCTCGGCAAGTTTATAGCTGAAGACCAGGGCATGAGTTTGCTCCAACACTTTCTTATAGATTTCTAACAATCCTCCACTCTCTATTGCAATCTCAGATCTTACTTCTGATTTGGATCCTATTATTTTCACAAAGGTACTAGAAAGAGTTCTACTTTAAACCTTTTATTTATTTTTCTGTATGCCACTATCACACACATATCTCACTTTTCTGTCTTTTTAGCTTTACAACCAAAGCTATTAAATTGAGGTTTGTTTTATGAATTGTTTTGGATAAGAATCCATAAAATAAAAAAATTCATGTGATTGTTAAGTTGCAAAGGCAATCTATTTTTCGGTCATCTGATGCTTGTTTTATGTGGCTATAGCAATTGCATCACTCTCTCATCACAGATTCCAATTTTGTTTACTGTTTTTATTTTCAGAAAGTGACATCACCCTGATTATTTAGTTCACTTTCATTATTTAAGTCAAGTTGAATTTGAACAGTTGGGCCTGGTGGCAGTCCAGATGAGAATGGAGAAACTACATTAGATGCTCTTGTTATGGATGGGGTAACTATGGACCATTTATATCTCATGTCTTGTTTTATTGCATTAAGCTGTATAGAAGGTTATGGTTCCTCCTTTCTTGAAAGATACTGTTAGACCACTATGGAGGTTGGAGCTGTGGCTGCTATGAGATTTGTCAAGGATGGCATAAAAGCTGCGAAGTTGGTCATGGATTTTACTGAGCACACATTGCTGGTTGGAGAGAAAGCCTCCATCTTTGCAATTTCCATGGGCCTTTCTGGTCCAACTAATCTTAGTTCTGCCGAATCAACAGAGAAATGGGTTAAGTGGAAGAAGAACGATTGCCAACCTAACTTCAGGAAAAATGTCATTCCTGCAAAAGGCTGTGGACCTTATCATCTTCATGACAATGTACTTTCTGTTTGTGAGAGCTCTTGCCAAGTTTCTGAAGTGAATAATGGTGAGAGAAATTGGTTTGGAGATGGGAATGATTTACATTCCTTTGAAAGAAAATTCAAATTTGTTAATCATCACAATCATGATACAATCTCAATGGCTGTAATTGATAAAGTAAGTTTCTATAGCTTGTTTGCTTAGACTTCCCCTATGTAAACTGACTGGTCCTTTTCTTTAAAGATGGGACATATTGCCGTCGGGACATCAACAAATGGAGCTACTTTCAAGGTTCCAGGCAGGTAAGCCTCAGGGTTTAAAACAATTTTAGCCTAAAATTATAGTGAATTTATCTTCCTTAGCTGTTAATTTGAAATAACAGTTTATATCATATTGTCATTTCTATCTATTATCTAATGTAAGAGCATCAAAGGCGCATTTTTTCACTCCTTTCATCGACTAGTTCATTTGAAAATTTAGTACACAAATTTGTCAATTTACATTAATGTTTTGTTATATATGACATGTAAAGGTTATAATTCTTTGCTTCATCTTGATGACTTTTAATTTCATTCGTTCTGTGCTTGTAGATTCAGAGTGAAAGAGAGACATGAATGTAGATGTAAGGTTTCAATAACTTGGTCATGAATCCTAGTTGTACTGATAAACAAATAAAATGTTTCTAAAATTGATATTTGAGCATGTTACTAAGATTGATTTTATTCAAGTTTACTTCAAAAGTATTTAAATGAAGCATATTAACCAAGGTCATGCAATATGAGGTGAAATTCATCTGAACGATTATGTAGTTAAACAACATGAATATGCCAGAATTCAGCTCGAGTAAAAAGGAAAATGTATCAAGATTGATTAGTTTAAGTCAGAATATATATCAGAGTGCTTTGATCGTAATTCTCACCTCGACAAACCTAATTACCATACCTAAACACTAATTCCATACTCTTTCGGCATTTTAAGAGCATGTAGGATAGATAACAAAAGTCTAGATAGTTCACTTCTTGAGATTTGCACATAGTGCTAAATTTTTTGATAACCAGTTGAGCTAACAGCGCAGGATGAATGGTTGATCAAACTAGTTAATGGGTTTGTCAAAATTAGGCATAAGAATAACTCAGTTTCTTTTTAATCTCATTTCCTTCGCCAATGCTATTTGTCTAATACAACTAGTCACCGACCTTTTAAATGCTTCTATGCTCTCTTGAATTTAGCTTTCTATATTATTACATACTTTACAGGGAATATTGAGACCAACTGAGTCATCTTTTTCTCCAAGAGAATTCCTTTGTTCTCCAAGCCTTGAAGAGCCTTCGAAAGTGATATAATCACTATAACAGCTAGCCAAAAGGACTCTATTAAATAATTTATATGTTTAAAACCTCTATTGGCTTTTGTTTTGTTGTTTCCTTGAAGCTTGGGGGAAGACATGGTTGGGTGCTGTCTTCTATGAATTAGATGTGTGTTTGTGAATAGTTTGTACGATTGTCTTTGTTTTTCAGTGACAACCAAAAGTTGCAGATCAGTTAGTTTTGAACATTTTCTTGCTGCATATGTGAGTTAACACTACACTAGCAAAGAAACCTTGGGAGAATTTGAGACTCATCAAGTTAACAAATTAGAAGACTAATAAATTGACTCGTGTGAAAATCCTAGATGAGGTCTACTATGTAGAAGAGTGGCCAATTTGCGGAGCCTCTGAATTTTCCTTCTTCTCAAATTACTATTATGGCGCTAGCTTACTTTGGTTTTATTCTAAATTGCTTGATATATGATGCATTATACTTGTGTTTTTTTTTTTTTAACATCATCCACAAAACAGTCTAGTGAACTGAATTTTAACATGGTACTATACCATAAGCTGTGCATTCATTCAGAGATAGTCTTGTTAGTTTATTTAATATTTAGTCAAGCATTCTTAGTAGATCACGACTTGATCTACTTGATTAGCACTTATTTACTAATATTTTCTATCAAGTTGTTATAAACTTAATGTTAGAAAAAGTTTACTTCTTGACATTATTGTAATAAACACACAATTCACATCTTGTTTAGCCCGAATCCTTTTTGAAGTATTGAGACCACTGGCAGTCAACACAGTATTCTAGAGTTCTTGTATTCTAGTTTCTCATGTTGAATTACTTTTTCCTTCGAAGAAAATAGTGTGTTATATTTACAATTGGTATTCTAACAAGTAATCTTGAGGAAGAATAAGATTATTCAAGGTCAACCAGATTCAACAGTTGTCCTTGCTAACTAAGTGAGAAATTATATTGTCTTCAGAGTTGAATTATAGTATTCTACAGATCAAGATCAAAATTTCACTTTGCAATTGGTCTCCTACCAAGTGAAACTCAAGGAAGAAGAATGCTAAAGATCAACAAGATTTTACAGTAGTCCTTGATATATACGTCAGAAAGGTATACCTTGTCTTCAGAGCAAGTGAATCTTCTGTGTGCTAACAAGTGGTTGTTGTCTCACTAGAAGGTCTAGATAAGCTTTCTTGATTCATGTGTCCTTGAATGGCAAATTTCTTGTGTTCATTACTGGAATGTATGAGCAAACTATACTTTTGTTGATTTTGTTTGTGATGTAGCTCAAGCTACTTTATCAGTTCGTAGTTACTTGTATACTAATGCTAAATTTGGTACTTAGTTGATCTCATCTATTCAGGGTGGGTGATGGACCAATTGCTGGATCCTCTGCATATGCTGATTCTGAAGTTGGTGCCTGTGGTGCAACTGGAGATGGGGATATTATGATGCGTTTTCTTCCTTGGTAATTTCCACGTGCACTTCTTTTTCTATGTTGACTTATTGGTGCTCCCGCAAACAAGTCTTTTTTGAGTTCTGGTGTGACATTTTATTGTACAAACACTAATCTAGCATACTTGCATGACTGTTACATATTGATCACTTTTTTTTTTTGGCTCCTATTTTTTCCTTCTCTTTTGTTAAAATGCCGTTCCTGTTGCATATGGATCACTGTTTTTTGGCGCCTGTTTGTTCCTAATCTTTTGTAAAAATCTTACTATGGTCCCAGGAGTCTGATCAGTTTATGCTAGTTTCATGCTTCTTACATATCTCTGCTACTAGTTTGTTTGTGTCCAAAATCTACATAGGACAGGGATGCTGGCTCCTAGGACATGGATAGCAAGTGATACTTAGGTTATTAAAATGTCACAATTCAAACTTTTGGGGTAAAATTACTGTGTACGGATCACAAAATTAGTTTTATAGTTTTATGGACTGCAAATAAATAGGTTGCTTCTAGCTTATGTTGGTTGACCTGCCTAACACATTTAAATATATATATCTAGCCTTTCATTGTTTCTTTCACATTGCTATTTTGATATTTTAGATGAAGTTCAGTTTCATATAAGTTGTTTGTTAATTTTATTTGGTAATCATGTTGGATCAGATTGCATGGTATGGCATGACTTTTGTGTTAAATGGGTTTAGTTTGCTTGATCTGGAAACCCGATTTGTTATGACCTACCAACCCAAATTCCCACTTGATTATAGCTTTTTTGCAACAAAAATTCAATGCAGTTGAATTCCAATTCCATTGCATTTCATAGATCCACCGTTTGGAAATTACTGAACCTTGGGATGTTTCTATTGTTGTAAATATTCAAATAGCTGAATCCCACCTCATCCACTATATTTTGTTACGTTACTTGTTTATCCATTTTATTCAATAATAATTTAGTCAAATTTCCTTACGGAAGAAATTTCATTCTCAATCCATCCAAACACAAGACTGATGATTTCTATTCTTGAGAATCTATTTCTATACTATTATTGTTTTAGTTTGATAAATGATGCCGTGATTCATAGAATAGTAGCACGAACCTATTGGTCAATAAACCAATTTCAGAACTACTTCTAGCTTACAAAAACTTAGTGTATTTTGTTTCTGTGAAAAATGTGATTTCCTGTATCCTTCCTCCAGCTATCAGGTAGTTGAGAGCATGCGTCAAGGCATGGAACCTAAGCATGCTGCAGTAGATGCAATTTCCAGAATAACTCACAAGTATCCCAGCTTCGTTGGGGCTGTTGTTGCCCTCGACAAGAAGGGTGTTCATGCAGGAGCTTGCCATGGATGGACATTTCAATACTCTGTAAAAAATGCAAGCATGGAGGACGTTGAAGTATTCACAGTATTACCTTGAAGCAGAGGTGAATCTGATTGCATCAATGGAGGCCCTAAACTACAAAATGCTTGTTTGGACAAAAACAATTTGGTTTGCTACAACTACAATGGCTTTTTCATTAGCAAATAAATCTGAACAAATATTGCCTTAGTCACTCGTATGAATTCACAAGGATTTCTATTCCATTTTCGCCACAAATATTAGCTAAATTCTAGTAGTTATACTAACCCTGCTATGTATTATGATTGTATATTCTATAGGCATTACATCTCCATTTTTGTTTGTCCAAGAAAGATGCTGATGATCGAACAAGAAGCTATTCATGTTATTCATACAATTTTTTCCCTCTCTCCACATATTAGTCTCCAAAGGAGACAAACCAACCTTTCTTTGCACTTGAAAATAGCAGGTATCATATCCATCCTAAACTATGCTACTCAAGCTCCTCGCTCGCTCTTAGATCCTCCCAATTGTGCACCTTCCAATCGGGCAATTGTTGGATGACAAGCTGCATGGGAACAGAGAAATATAAGAACATCTTAGTTTGGATCAATAAATACACCATTTTTGTTGGTCAGTAGCTGACTCACTTCCCCTCTGGAATCTTTGTTCCCCACCACAGTTTGGCATGCCAATCTCCACGTCTTGGGCTTCTGCAATATTTGAAGTACATGAGCTGCATCGTCTAGTTACAGGCCTGAGAAGGAAGATACAGGTAAGAAAACAGGATGGTTACCTTCTTGAGCAATTTCTTCTCTTTGTCAGTTCGCAGGCTTAACAATTCTTTGCCATCGACCACCTGAAAATCGTTGCAAGTTGTCACAACAAGAAGTCTGGATGAGTGAAGATGGAGGAGGTGAAGACTGAGGGAGTTCTACTACCTCCACAACGCATGTCCCACAGATGCCACCTCCGGAGCAATTCAGCAGTGGACCGTCCTGCACGAATTGGCATTTCATCGAATGGAAGCAGTGCAAAGGATCGACAACGCTGCCGAGGAGCAGCCTGACATACTCACGTATGGCCCGTAAAGATCGATGTTGTGGTCCAGCATGATGTCCCTCAGCTTCTGGCCGCCACAGGCCGACCGGCAATGCACGTCCGGTAGGCCGTCCGGCATCAGCCTCGGCTGCACCACCACCGCGAGAGGTCATAAGCAAGCCTATCTCGTGGAATTATATCTATACCGCTACGGGCGGGGCTTACGTGGACGAAGGCGAAGTCGATGGAGGGCGGTTCGTCGTTGTCAAGCGCGGCGCTGCCATCGCTGCTCCCGGGGTTCGTGGCGATGGCGAAGAGTCGGCAGTGGCGGAGGAGCTTGAGGGAGCTGGAGGTGTGGGGAAAGCGCCGGGCGATGGTGGGAATGGAGGAGACGGCGGGAGGGTTGAGTTGTAGAAGTCCCATTGCTCGTTGCCGCCTGAAGCTCCGCCATGCAGTTTGTTCAGGTGGCTCCTTATCTGGAGCGCTCTGCTTTGTTTGTGGACAGCGTTTGCCTCATCCATGCCTACGGTTGGCGGTTTCAGTTAAAAATCAGTTTTTTTTTTAAATCGATGAACTAAGTAACACTCAGTTCTACAAAAATTTTATCATCAACTATTAAAATAAATAGATAAGTATTTATGATAGACAGTACAAAATCAGTATTTCAAGATTAGTTCATCTCATTTATAAATT
Source organism: Boesenbergia rotunda (assembly GCA_024364735.1). NCBI lineage: Eukaryota > Viridiplantae > Streptophyta > Magnoliopsida > Zingiberales > Zingiberaceae > Boesenbergia > Boesenbergia rotunda. The sequence continues at coordinate 42,725 of JAGFNQ010002256.1, read as the reverse complement.
TTTTTAAAGAATATCTGAATAATAATTGGACACTCTTCTACTATTATAATATATTGGAATCAGTTTTTTTTCCTAATAATTATTCAATGTATAATAATAATAATAATAAGATTATTTAATTTTTATTTTTACAAATATATTCATTGGCATTTACAATGTATCCATTAATTCAAATTTACAAATTCATAAATATATTATTAAAAACTAGATAACAGAAAATTTGAGATGATCATTTCAACCTTATAAAAATTTCCCACTTGTCAATAAAATAAATCGGGAAGCGTTCACGATGGTCTGTCTAAAAACTTAGCGTTCTAGGATTCGAGTCTCATTTGAAAGAAAAATTCTTATAAAAAATACCGTAGTTAGAGATCGAACATTGAATATCTAGGATGATGATTAATCGCTAAAAAACTACACCATGGGCGAGGGTAATAAATATATTATGGAGCCCTTATAAAAAAATGACATTTGTCTAGATAACCCATTTAAATTATGAAGTTTTCTAAAATCTGTTTAAATTTTTTGATTTCCCAAAAAAAACACACTTAATTTCTAATACACATTTCACAAATGTATGTCAAATCAATCCAATCTCTTAATTATGGAATATTTTCAAAATGATAAATTTTAAAGATTATATTCCCATTATCAATACTTTCAAATTTATTTCCATACTTTTAAATTTATTTCGATGATTAATAAAAATATTTTAATAAGACTGAACCAATCATATCAAATTAGTCAGAATATTGATTGACAATTATATATATCAATTTTTTTATCATGTAAATTAATTTCAGCTCCAATATTAGAACCGGTCTAAGCTGAGAGTTCTAATAAGGTATGATAATTTCGGCTTAGCATGAGCCTCCCCTACTTGTCATTGCCCCAGGAGCCATCTTCTTTGACTTAAAAGTACACAAACTGACAAAAAATTATTATAATCTAAGCAAGCACGGAGAAAAAGGAAAGATCCAGCTCATGTTCTTGTCCTTGCGCTGTTGTTAATTAGTTAAACTAGAGATTCAAATTTAAGGCCTAAATCGCAGAGATCCTTGCACTACAAATAGAGCAAATGGTAGGACTCCAAAAGCTTACCAGATGGATCGCCTTCAGTATCGCCAAATGCTCCTGGTTGGAGTGCTGCATGCTGCTGCAACACTGGCAATGGCGAGGCCGCTTGGCCTTGCCATTACTGATGCTGCACGCCCACCTTCTTCTTCTTCCTCATCTTTGGATGTGGCAGCTGCGCCACTGCTATCACTGGATGCGAGTCGGCCGGACAAGTCGATCGCCGGAGCTGAAGTCATTCTGGGGGGATTTGCAATTGCTGCTCTTGCTGTCATATATTGCTACATTAGGGTCACTAGGCAGCATGGAGACCGAGAAAAAGGTCTCCAGTTTGATGGTACTGATCGATTGCTGGATTAGCAATTTTAAGTATACTTTGTGTTCAGTTTTCCGTTTATTTAAAATAACTGGTGTGTGTAGATCAAATGACGAAGCAAAAATTGTGAAACAGAACAAGTATCAAGTTGCAGGGCCTTTACTGGTGAAATATTTACGCTCCCATCTTGAATGAGCGCACAGTCAAGAACACTCAGGAACAAAGCTCGATCTTCCGGAGATGAGTAAACTTGTCTAAAGTTTAATCACGATTTTATTTCTTTAATTTTATATACAAATAAGTTAGGGCAAAAATAAAAGAGCATTCCAAATTATATAAATGGACGTCATTTAAAATATAAAAAAAAAAAATCCAAAAGAGCACCCCATAAAATCTTTTCTCATAATACCCTTTATTCCAACTCTGTAACAATTATTTGTGGTTACAACGTTTAGAAGTTACTATAGAGAATGTTGGATATAAATGAATGGAAAAGAGATAGGGAAGAAAGATGGTTTATTGTAAATGTGACTTTTAGTTTCACATTGAAAATTTCTTAGCACTATTATTGATTTATATTGTTGTACGTGCATGCATGTATGATATGAACAAATACATAGAGAGAGAAGCGCTCTCTCCTATATGTGGGCACGTAGTAGGGGTGTAAATTTAGGGCTTAGATCGAATTGAATTAAGATGACTCATGTACAAACACTACTTGCACGCGTTAAATATCGGACTGGTCAATGCAAGATTTGCCCAAGTGGAACAATCAATATTTTGCCACATGAAACATTTTTTTGTTACTTGCTCAGGTGAATAGTAGACGCATTAACCAATGTTAATGGAGTATCCATAACCTCTTGGGTGAAACGGTTGATTCGGCTAGCGTTTTGATCTGGGCGATAATGATAGTAAATGACTTTTAATCGGGCATTTAATGCTGCAAGGGGTGAGCACTCCTATATAAGGAGGTGAAATGTAGAGCAAAAGATACACAAGCACAGAAGAGAATCTATATCCACCTTCATTCCCCTAAAACTTCTCTCAGCCGTGTAATTTTCACTCAGCGATTTTGTCATGGTAGCACTCGGATACATTCTCAGTTCACTGTGAACCACCTGTGCTTGGTGGTGATCATGGTCTGCCGTTGTATCATGGGAAATATACGACCCATATAATCTCGAAGCATAGTTAGAGGTGGGACGAATCTATTTTAAGGAAACTACATTACGCGGACCTCAAAAATTCTTTCTTCCACTCAGAGTCGGGAGTCTGCATTTAGACTCGGGAGTCAGGAGATTACACTTGGACTCAGGAGTCGGGAGACTACACTTGGGTTTGGGAGTGGGAAGACAACACTCAAACTCAAGAGCCGGGAGACTACACTAGGACTTGGCACTTCGAAGTCTGCGCTCAGACTCTGTACTCAAAATCGATAGTCAAAAGTTAGGAGACTACACTCAGGTTTGGCAGTCAGGAGACAATACTCGTGTTCAGGAGTTACGAGACTACACTCAGACTTTGGCAGTTGGGAGTTTGCACTTAGACTCTGCACTCGGACTTATGTTAGGAGTCTGTACTCGGAGTTGGGAGTTGGGAGTATGCACTCAGATTCAAGAGTTGGGAGTCTGCACTTAGAGTCGAGAGTTGTGCATACAAGATAGCCCAATCTTTCAGCCAACTCAGTCATTCCAAGCAGCTTCTTTCCTGCTTGACAGCCTGAAATTATCAATTCAGGTCACTTAACAAAAATATCGATTTGATTTATAATTTCAATCAGATTACTTTCCTCTATCTCTGGCAAGATTGTCCAATAATTTTAAAATAGACTTGTTTCTATTGAGATGACTACTGAAAGTGTTGATGCCCAACATACTCATTACATGAAGGCCTTCTCTGTCCTGATTGGAAATGTTCCAATTAATTACAAGGAAAGTCTAAAGAAGTTCACCGGGTTGAATTTCAAGATGTGTAGTAGAAGATGGTCTTCTACTTGATCATGCTCAATCTGGCTCGAATGACTGAGGACCCTCTCAAGCATGATGAGAATGGTGTTGATGTCTAGACCATCAGTGCAGTGGAGGCTTAGACTCATTCTGAGTTCCTATGGCAAAACTATATCCTTAATTGTCTTGTCGACTTGTTGAATGTTGTGTACAACACATAGAGAACAACTAAGGAGCTATGAAAGTCCCTGGGCAAAAAGTACAAGATAGAGGATGTGGGGGCTAAGAAATTCATTGTGGGTCGATTCCTAGACTATAAGATGGTTGACTCCAAGACGATGATTAGCCAAGTCTAGGAACTTCAGGTGATCATGCATGAGATTCACTCAAAATGCATGGTGCTAAGTGAAACCTTCCAGGTGGCAACAATCATAGAGAAGCTACTTTCCAACTGGAAGAACTTTAAAAACTACCCGAAACATAATCGGAAGGAGATGTAACATGGAAGAACTCATAGTTAGACTTCACATCGAAGAAAACAATAACAGTTTAAAGAGAAAGTTATTCTCCGAGGCTACTGTGAAAGCCAACATGGTCTAGCATGATTAAAATTCGAAATAGAAGAATTCCAAATCTTTCAAGATGAGACCTAGAGAGGCATAAGCAAAAAGTTCTCTGGGAAGTGCTTCAATTATGACCGAGTCAGCCATAAATCTTTGAAATGCAAAAAGCTGATGAAGAAGTACGAGGTCAATCTAAAAGAGGGACCAGAAATGGACGACCTATGAGTCGTGGTTACCAAGCTGAACTTGGTGGGTTAAAACCCACGACAATATTAGATCGATACTGGTGCCATTAGACATGTGTGCTACAACAAGGAGCTACTCCATAACTTCAAAGAAGTCAATGAAGACAAAGTGTTTATGGGGAACTCAACAACCTAAGACATCATGAGCCAAGTAAAAGTAGGGTTAAAGATGACCTCATGCAAGAACCTCACTTTAAACAATGTGTGTATGTTCCAAATATTCGGAAGAATCTATTGTTCGGATCACTGTTAAGCAAGTATGACTTTCACATTATTTTTGAGTCAAATAGAGTTGTACTGTCCAAGAAGTTGATGGATCGTCTAGGCGTGCTAGAGGGGGGGGGGTGAATAGCACTTTTTTGGATTGGATCTCTACAAATTTGTTAGCGCAGTGGAAATAATATGCAAATGAAAAGATTAACAATGCTAACAACCTGATTTACTTGGTATCCACCCCGGACGGGTGACTAATCCAAGAATCCGTCGGTGGATCAACCCCCGGATAACTTCCGGCTAGATCTGTCGCTCCTTGTGGGTGGAGAAACCTCGCCACAACACTTCGGACTCTCTCTGATCACAATAGACTATTAACTCACTTTACCCAAGTGAGTTTCGTCGAAGAAGATAGTGTAAACGAGCCCCCTTTAATAGGGCTCGAATCTGAAACAGCCGTTACTAGTCGACTGCCAAAATGGCAGTCACCTGGTCCCACTCAGATTCGATCGTTATAACACAACGTTCGAATCCTGGCCAGCTGTTCCAGTTGGCACTAGTCGACTGCCCCCAGGGCAGTCGACTGGTCCGAGTCCTAAGCCTAGGGTTACACTCCCCGAGTACACTTCACTCCGCACTCGAACCCTCCCGGCTTGTCCCTTGAGTACAAACACACATACTCAGACCCTCACAACTCAGTTGACTCTTCACCAGCAGTCTTGACTGTTGCCTTTATGCCCTCTTCATCTTTGGTCCTCGTCCCTTAGATATGCACGCAAGCCTCCAGCTTGCCTCCATGACACCCTTCACGTACGCCTCGAAGTCCGCGTCCCTCGGCTCATCATCCCTGCTATCCAACGGTCCCTCGGATGCGCACGTAAGCCTCCAGCTTACCTCCATGCCATCCTTCACCTGAAGACATCAACCAAGTCCATGTGTACCTGTACACCTGCACACTCATGTACACATATGAGAACAACACAAATCCTAACTTAACCATATTACCCACACATCAAAATATCATGATCCTCCAGATCATCTCAGGGCCGATTGCCCCAACAATCTCCTCCTTTTTGATGTGTGACAATATGTTAATTAAGTTAGGTAAACATATAGCAATAACAATAGCAAAAGCAATTGAAATTCAAGCATATCACACAAGAGGCAACCTCCCCCTTAACCTATGCTTTCTCCCAAATTTCAATTCTTATTGCTAGTCCCAAAGTTAAGTTTTCCCAAAACCGAACTGTTAGTGATATGAGAGAAGTGTCCTAAGGCAATCACCTTATGATTGTAATCATTTATTTTAATAAATGAATATTCACTATTTGAGTATACATGTTTATGTATTTGATTGAGATCTTAAACTCATTTACTGAATGTCCACAATACAATTCACAGCATGAGAGAATTTGTGATGAATTCACAACTAGTGATTATCTCTACATGTGCAATTGTGAAGTATTGAAATTGTCCCTAGTCAATGAATTGATAAATACAGACACTATCAATTCTGTTGAGACTAGCATGAGTTATTCTCTAATCAGTTGATTCTCACTGGCTGGTGACATTGAGATGTCCGGAGATAAACATGAATGCTAGTTAAGGGAACTAGTTCATTGGAGTGATTGGCTGTAAAACTTCATATAGTAGTCTACATATAGATATGTCAGTGAAGTTCTTACTGCAGCTTAAGTGCGATGTTCCTTTGACTTGCGGTGTTCAAGTCATCTTGGTCATGGAGACTTATACTTTGACATCTTAAGCAAGCATCTCCAAGGAGGTGTGGACCTGAGATGATTGGGTATAAGTCGAAGTGCCCGAAGATGTTTGAACAGCCTACAAAGGATTCACCACTCCTTGCGAGGAGATGTATACCCGAGGCCTATCGTCGGATTGTTACATGAAGCCTCTGGCCAGAGCATGACATGTTCAGAGTATGAATCTCTTAAATACATGAGAGTAATTAGAATCCGTAGGACGAGAAAATGTTACTTGGGCTAGGTGTGACGTAGTCAGCCTAGTGGGGACTGACACACATAGACCAAGTCCTGAACCAAGTGGGTATAAGATGGTGAAGGAAATGGGGCACGATTCATTATAGCTGCTGAAGGGTTTCAGAATTGTTTCTGAGGTCAACCGTTGATCTTTCGATTAATTGAAGATCATGATGTACTACTAGGTGCCACTCATGATCGTTCTATAATTAATTGATTAATTATAGATGACCAACATAAATCGAAAGTCTATTTAGTCACACGCACTACGAGTAATTTGAGGGATTTAAAACGAGTTGAAAATTAGATTTTCCAATCAAGAGAGATTAAGTTTGGTTGAGCCAAACGATAAGTCGAATCTGAATTTTTCAGAAACGCATCGGAAGCGTAAAATGGCTAAGTCTTTTGAAGACTTAATAGATGAATTAAATAAGTTTAATTCATTGAGGCTTGGCTTGGATGGGCCAGCCAAAGAGGGCCTCCATCCTCTTTGCTTGGTCGGCCACAACAAAGGGAGAGAACCAAGTTTTTGGTTTAATTTATAAAATAAACCAAGTGTGGTTTGTTTTATAAAATTATGGATGATATAAATTTTTATATAATAAACCAAGGTTTGTTTTATTTTTCATGGAAATTAAAATGAACCATGGATTGGTTTATTTTATAAAATCAATCATGGATTGATTTACCATGATAAGGAAATTTATTCCATAAGAGAGAAGAGACTTGATTGATTTTTATCATGAATTAAAATATGATTTTAACCATGATATAAAATCAAACTTGGCATGATGGAATAGGCTATTCCATATTTGAGAGGCTTGATGGTTGAGAGGCCACTATATAAAGGACCCAAGGCAAGGCTTGGCGGTAAGAATCATAGAGATGAAGGCATAGGCTCTCTCCCTCTCTTTCTCTCCTTCTCTTCTCCCCTTCTTGCCGTGCGCCAACCAGCCCCAAGAAGGAGCACCAGCCGACCATCCTTTTGTGGTTAGTCTTCCGACTTCTCTCTTGGTTTTTCTCGTCGCGTTCTCGGAGAATCTAGTAATTTTCGAGAACACGAAACTCGTGGCTTTGCGAAGTCATCCCGAAGATACTCGGCGTGGACGCGAATAGAGGAGGAGCTTCCAAGGGATGCTTATGGTTGGATCTCGTCCCGAGTTACACGAGGTAATATGTAAATTAGTTTACGTTTCTGCAAAAATTTTAAATATATGATCATGTCTACACAAGATAAAATTGCATGCTTAGATGTGTGGTCAAATGATTTAGAGAAATTATTTATGCTAAACCTTCCGCTGCACGTAATTAATTTTAAAATTACGAACCCGCATCCATGTCAACATGCACCCGGTCCCAACACTTTGGTGGTGGAAAATTTCCCAACCTGCGAATCTTTCTTGGAAGGAAAAATGACCAAGAGGTCTTTTAAAGCCAAGGGGTACAGAGCCAAAGAAGTGTTGGAATTGATTCATTCTGATTTGTGCGGTCCTATGTCTATCCAAGCAAGAGGTGACTTTGAATATTTTGTCTCATTTATAAATGACTATTCGAGATATGGATAAATTTACTTGATGCGCCGCAAATCTGAGTGCTTTGACAAGTTCAAAGAGTACAAGGCTGATGTGGAGAAATGTTATGGTAAAAGTATCAAAACACTATGGTCTGATCGTGGTGGTGAGTACCTCTTGGTAGAGTTTAGGAGTTACTTATTAGAGGCTGGATTCAATCCCAATTGTCCACACCTGGTACACCCCAACAGAACAGTGTGGCGGAATGAAGAAATAGAACTCTTATGAAAATAGTTAGATCGATGATGAGTTATTCTGAATTACCGAATTCGTTCTAGGGGTATGCTCTGGAAATGATAGTGTATATTCTGAACTTGGTACCTTCTAAATCAGTACCCTCTACTCCCACAGAATTATGGAATGGGCCTATGCTTAGTTTGAGACATATTTGGATTTGGGGTAGTCCAACACATGTGCCGAAGGGAGACGCTGATAAGTTGGAATCTCGTACGGAAGTTCGCTTGTTTGTAGGCTATCCTAGAGGAACAAAAGGTGGTTTGTTTTATAGTCCTAAAGATCAGAAGGTCATTGTTAGCACGAATGCCCGATTTTTAGAAGAGGACTATGTAATGAACCACAAGCCTAGGAGTAATATTGTTTTAGTGGAAATAGGAGGGGGAACTCCTACTTCAGTACTAATGGTACATGATGATATACCACAAGTGACTACACCATGTGTCACAGATGATACACAGATAGTACCTCGTCATAGTGGGAGGGTTGTTAGATAACTAGACAGATTCATATTTTTGGGAGAGTCTTCGGACTTGGTTCTTGGTGAACATGAACCTAATCCTTGGACCTATGACGAAGCACTCCAATATAAAGATGCGATATCTTGGCAAAAGGCGATGAACTCTGAGATATAATCTATGGATTCTATTTAAGTCTGGGAGCTTGTAGAACTACCGAATGGTGTAAAAGTCATTGGATGTAAATGGGTCTACAAAAGGAAGAGATGATGAGACGGAAAGGTGGAAACCTTTAAAGCGAGGCTTGTTGCGGAGGGGTATACTCAGAAAGAGGGGATCGATTATGAGGAAACCTTTTCGCCAGTAGCCATGCTTAAGTCTATCCGGATTCTCTTGTCTATTGCTACCCATACGGATTATGAGGTTTGGCAAATGGATGTCAAGACAACTTTCTTTAACAAAAGTCTTGAAGAAAATATCTATGTGAAGCAACCAGAGGGATTCATTGCAAAGGGCAAAGAGCATCTTGTGTACAAGCTTAATTGATTCATTTATGGATTGAAACAAACTTCAAGATCTTGGAACATCCGGTTTGATGAGGTAATCCAGTCTTATGGATTCATACAATATCCGGATGAGTCTTGTGTATATAAGAGGAGTGACGGAAACGTAGTAGTATTTCTTGTACTATACGTAGATGACATTTTGGTCATTGGCAACAATGTCAAAGTGTTGTCAGACGTAAGGGTATGGTTGCCCAATCAGTTTGATATAAAGGACTTGGGAGAAGCTGGACATATCCTTGTGATCAAAGTTATAAGGGATCACAAGAAAAGGATGTTGTGCTTATCTCAAGCTTTGTATATTGATACTATCCTAGCTCATTTTAGCATGCAAAACTCGAAGAAAAGTTTTCTACCTTTTCGGCATGGAGTACCTTTATCTAAAGAGATGTGTTCTAAGACACCAAAGGAGATAGAGGAGATGAAGGCAGTTCCTTATGCTTCGGCTGTAGGAAGCCTAATGTATGCTATGTTATGTACGAGATCGGATATTTGATTTCCCGTGGGCATGGTTAGCAGATATCAAAGTAATCCAGGACAAGGATATTGGATTGCGGTAAAGCATATATTAAAGTACCTAAAAAGGACTAGAAATTATATGCTGGTTTACCAGACAGATCATTTATTCCCTGTACATGGATTCTGATTTCCAATCAGATAGGGATAACAGTAAGTTTACCTCGGGTTATGTATTTACTTTGGGAGGAGGAGCTATAACATGGAGGAGTATTAAGTAGAAATGCGTTGCGGACTCCACCATGGAAGTTGAGTTTGTGGCAGCCTCTGAGGCAGCCAAAGAAGTTGTATGACTCAGAAACTTTTTGATGGACTTAGAGGTGATTCCTGGTTTGCCCAAAACTATCACAATTTATTATGAAAATAGTGGTGCAGTAGTAAACTCGAAGGAACCACGAGCCCATAAGGCAAGTAAACACATTGAGCACAAGTACCACCTGATACGAGACATCATAAAGCGAGGAGAAGTTGTTGTCGCCAAGATTGCATCAGCAGATAACCTGGTAGATCCTTTCACTAAGGCCCTTCCTACGAAAGCTTATGATAGACATGTTGAGGGGATGAGAATTAGATGTATGGTAGTATTATTGGTAGCATAGTCTTTTAGTATAAGTGGGAGATAATAGCAGTCACAACTAGTGATTATCTCTAAATGCGCAAATGTGAAGTATTGAAAATATCCCTAGTCGATGAATTGATAAAAACGGACACTATCAATTCTGTTGAGACTAGCATGGGTTATTCTCTAATCAGCTGATTCTCACTGGTTGGTGACATTGGGATGTCCGGAGATAAACATGGATGCTAGTTAAGGGAACTAGTTCATTGGAGTGACTAGCTGTAAGACTTCATATGGGAATCTACATGTAGATATGTCAATGAAGATCTTATTGCGGCTTAAGTGCGATGTTCCTTTGACTTGCGGTGTTCAAGTCATCTTGGTCATGGAGATTTATACTTTGACATCTTAAGCAAGCATCTCCAAGGAGGTGTGGACCCAGGATGATCGGGTATAAGCCGAAGTGCCCGAAGATGTTTGAACAGCCTACAAAGGATTCACCACTCCTTGCGAGGAGATGTATACCCAGGCCTATCGTCGGATTGTTACTCAAAGCCTCTGGCCAGAGCATATCATGTTTAGAGTGAGAGTCTCTAAAATACATGAGAGTAATTAGAAATCCAAAGGACGAGTAAGACATTACTTGGGCTAGGTGTGACGTAGTCAGCCTAGTGGGGACTGACACCATTGACCGTGTCCTGAACCAAGTGGGTATAAGGTGGTGAAGGGAATGGGGCACGATTCATTAGAGCTGCTGAAGGGTTTCAGAATAATTTCTTCTGAGGTCAAACCGTTGATCTTTCGATTAATTGGGGATCATGATGTACTACTAGGTGCCACTCATGATCGTTCTATAATTAGTTAATTATAGACGGCCAACATAAATCGAAAGCCTATTTAGTCACACGCACTACGAGTAATCCGAGGGATTTAAAACGAGTTGAAAATTGGATTTTCCGATCAAGAGAAATAAGTCGAATCTGAGTTAGTCAGAGGCGCAATGGAAGCTAAAAATGGCTAAGTCTTTTGAAGGCTTTTTGGGCGAATTAAATGAGTTTAATTCGCGGCGGTTCGGGTTGGTTTTGGCCGGCCAAAGAGGGTGTTAAACCCTCTTTGGTGGCCGGCCAAATAGAGGAGAATAAACCAATTTAATTGGTTTAATTAATAAGATAAATCAGCGCGATTTATTTTATAAATTATGGATAAATAAATTTGTATAAAGAAATTTATATAAATAAATTTATAGAAATTTATTCTTTTATGGAAGATTAAAATAATCCATGAATTGGGTTTATTTTAATTTTATAAAATCAATTATGAATTGATTTTCCATAATAAGAAAGTTTATAAATTTCTTATAAAATTTATTCCATAATTTAAAGAGAAGAAGAATTAGTTTTTATTATAAATTAGTTTATAATAAAGACTTGGTTTAAACGGAATTAATTCATAAGAATTTATAGGATAAATTTCTTATGATAAATAATTAGTTTTATTATAAAGTTAGTTATAATAAAATTCATAAGAGAATTTATAGGATAAATCTCTTATGATAACTAATTTGTTTTATTATAAATTATTTATAATAAGACTAGGCTTAAAAGGATTAAGCAATAAGAAAATTTATAAGATAAATTTCTTATAACTAATTCCGTTAATTCGGTTTAGAGGGAGACTTAGCAAAGGAGTTGCTACTATATAAAGGAACCAAAGGCTAGCCCTTATTCCTAACGAACACAATTAAGAGATTAATTATTTCTCTCCCTCTTTCTCTTCTCTTCTCTCCTCCTCTTCTTCTCCTTCACATTAGGGCCGGCGCCCCATCCTTGTGGATTAGGGCCGGCGCACACAACCATCACCCAAGGGAGTTGGCGTGAGCTTTCAAGGAGAAGGAGAACCCGAACACGAAGAAGAAGAAGCGGATAGCGACTCCTCTCTTCTCGGAATTCGATTCCGTTACTTCGTTGGTTAGTTTTCCTAATTTTTCTCTTGTCCTTCTAGTTGTGCCTTCCGAGAATCTAGTAGTTCTCGTCGGCACAAAACTCGTGACTTTGCGAAGTCATCCCGAAGAGAACTCGGCGTGGACGCGAATAGAGGCGAAGCTTCCAAGGGACGCTACGGTTGGATCTCGTCCCTTACTTCGAGTTACGCGAGGTACTTGGTAAATTAGTTTACTTTTCGCAAACTTTTATTTCATGATTATGTCGATACACTATAAGGTTGCATGCTAGATACGAAGTTAAAATAATTTAGGAAATTATTTTATGCAAACTCTTCCGCTGCACGTAAAAATTTTAAATTTTACGAACTCGTATCCTTGTCGACATGCACCCGGTCCCAACAGTGGTATCAGAGCCGGTTAGTGTTCGACTTAATCAAATAATTGTTTTGTGGAAAACTTTGTCATGATCTCAATTTCGGAAAAAAATTTTCAATTATGGAAACTTTCAAATTATAATAAATTTTAGATTTAGGAATTTCAAAGTTTGGAAATCCTCATGAAATTTCGCAAACGTTTGAAATTTTCTATTTTCTGAAATTTTATAATAATTTCGAAACTTCCCATCTTTGGAAACTTTCCAATTTTGGAAATTTTTCTATTTTAGAAATTTTCCAATTTTGGAAATATGTAAGTTTCCTTTGTACCAGAAACTTACAATTATTCTGAAAATCAATTTTCGAAATCTCGCAATTTTGGGCACTTTCTTTTAAGAAAGTCTAGACAAATTCATGGACAGTTAATTGACAATTAAATTTGAATTGGTTTTTAAATTGACAACAAAATTCTTTATTTTGGATTGAGCCTCGGGGAGCCGTCCAATTTAAAGTTAGTTGTTGTAATTTAATTTCCCAATTTTAATTGAAATTGTCATGTTTGATTGGATTGAGCCTCGGGGAGCCGTCCAATTGGATTTACAACACATTACTTTTCTTTGGGTATCTGAGCCTCGGGGAGCCACCCTTAGAAAACAATTTGTTGTAATTAATTAAATCCATGAATAAAATATGTTTAAGAGGTGATGCTCTTACATATTGTTGTCTCCAAAATTAATTAGGAAAATGGTTTCCTATAGAGTTTCTTAAATGAGATTTTCATGAAAATAATATGTAGTTGAATTAAGGGATTTGTCTCTTAATTTAACAAGATTTGATTTAGAGAAATCAAAGTCTTGAACATATTATTTCCGAAATTAATTATGACAATTTAGGAAATTGTTTCCCAAAACAATTCCTTTAATAAAGTATGAAATTATGATTAGGAAATCCGGTTCCTAATTTAATTCATGAGACTTGATAAATTAAGTCACATACATACTTTATTAAGGAAATCGTTAGTCATGACATAATTTTATGTCATGAATGTGCTTAAAGAGAATGAGACCCAAAACCCCTTACAAAATATTAAGGCCAACACCTTCCATTAATATGGTTAGAATCGGAGTTTTGTTTCTCGCTTGGGTTGATGGACACATCCATGCCCGACTTGAACCTCAACATGTTCAAACCATGGAATTAGTTTATGAATAATATAGTTCGAGTCAGAGGTCAATCATTAGTTTTGGTTGTTGGACACATCCAAGCCTGACTAAGCGGTTGAATGAGCTCCAACCATGTTAAAACTATTTCTTGATTAATGGGTCAGCCTTAAGCTTGGAGCATCGATTTGTTGTGCCACAGCCAAGGTCGATGTAAAGAGAGGTGCAGTTGGGTGCTATGTATAATGATACATACTTGTTAATGAGTTAACAACCCAATGTTTTATGCAAACATTCAATTAGTTGATAGCATAATGTGATAGTTACATATATGTGATGTGTAATCGGTATAATTACCTACCTTCATAGCTAAGAAGAACTTGATGGCCACAGCCATGGTTGTTCTTATCTATGGTTGGATATCAACCTATTTGGAGATGTTCCTACGATCTCCCGAATTGATAATAAGGGTGAATCAATTCGTAAAATAAATAGGATTTAATTTATGTATGTTGATACATTCTTTAATAAATCTTCTCACATAATCTCAATTTGTATTTCTAGGATAATCACTCGATCATGTCTTCCCTAAACTTGCGTTCCATTTTGGACACCAATAAATTAACTGGGCCTAACTTCATAGACTGGCTTCGAAACCTGAGGATAGTCCTTAAGGCAGAAAAGCCTGCTTGTGTCCTTGAAGATCAACTTCCCAAACGTCCTTCTGAAAATGCAACTCCAGACCAGTTTCCTGAGTTGCTCAACCTGCTGAAGACTATAGAGCCTTCTGTAAAGCAGGATCAGAAGACGATACTGTTAGTTGGTTCCTCAAAGAAAGGTTCTAAGAGGAAGGCCAAAGAACAGAATAAGGGAAAGAAGAAAAAGGCTAAAAAGACTGAAAAGAAACCAAAAGGCACTTGCCATCATTGTGGCAAGGAGGGTCACTGGCGAAGAAACTGCAAGATTTATCTTGAGTCCTTGAAAGAGAAGGCATCCGATGCCCCATCCTCTTCAAGTATCTTCGTTATTGAATGTCACTCTATTTCCTCAAACACATGGGTACTTGATACTGGGTGTAGCTCACATATATGTAATGACATACAAGGGCTAAGGAATAGAAGAAGACTCGTCAAAGGAGAAGCGAATTTGCGAGTTGGAAACGGAGCAAAGATTGCTGCTGTTGCCATCGGAACATATTTGCTAAAGCTCCCCACTGGACGTGTCTTAGAATTGGATAATTGCTATTTCGTTCCTTCGTTGATAAAGAACATTGTATCTATTTCATGTTTGAATGAAAAGGGTTATCATTTAACTTTTAGTAACAATTGTTGTTACATAACTTTAAATGGCGTTCTTTATGGGAATGGAACTTTGTGCAATGGCATCTACACGTTAGATTTATCCAGTGACGTTTTCAATATCGAAGTTAGCAACAAACGTGCTCGAATAGATAATCGAATAGACTCCTACACTTGGCATTGTCGTCTTGGCCATGTAAGTAAGAAACGCATGACCGAATTACACCGATGTGGAATTTTGGAATCATTTGAACCCGGTTCATTTGATACATGCGAATCATGCTTAAAAGGCAAGATGACCAAATTACCCTTTACCGGAAAAGGTAATCCAGTGGGAGAGTTGCTTGGTCTAATACATACCGATGTATGTGGACCAATGTCAACTCCAGCACAAGGAGGCTATAACTACTTCATCACCTTTATCGATGATCACTCACGATTCGGGTATGTGTTCTTGATGAAACACAAATCTGAAGCTTTGATAAATTCAAAGAGTTCAGAAATGAAGTAGAGAAACAGCTTGGCAAAAGTATTAAAATACTTCGATCCGATCGGGGTGGTGAATACTTAAGTCAAGAGTTTCAAGATTATCTAAGGGACAATGGGATATTATCCCAATGGACTCCGCCATATACACCACAGCATAATGGTGTATCTGAGAGGCGCAACCGAACCTTGATGGACATGGTTAGGTCGATGATGAATCATGCAACTCTTCCAAAATCCTTTTGGGGTTATGCACTTAAGACAGCTGTTTATTTATTAAACAGAGTCCCGACCAAGGTAGTCTCTACTACTCCATATGAGATTTGGAATAGTAAGAAACCTCACTTAACTCACCTTAAGATATGGGGTTGTCCTGCTTATGTGAAGCGGGTTGTATCAGACAAATTGGATGCTAAGTCTGATAAATGTCTATTTATTGGATACCCTAAGGAAACGAAGGGTTACCAATTCTATCATCCCTTGGAACAAAAGGTGTTTGTTTCAAGGCATGCTGTATTTCTAGAAAAAGAATTTCTTTTACAAGAAAACAGTGGGAGTGGCATTGAACTTGATGAAGTTCAAGAAACTCCAATAGACATTAAGAGACACCGAGTCTAGGCCCACAACCGATAATTCATAATGATGAGCTATCAGTTGAACCTAAAACTACACCACCTCTTCGTAGGTCTGATAGGACACGCAACATTCCAGAGAGATACGGATTTCTCGTAAGTGAATCGAACGACGTGTTGCTCATTGGCGATGACGAACCTATCAGTTATGAAGATGTTCTGAAAAGTTCAGAAAGGGACAAAGGCTTGAAGCCATGAAGTCGGAAATGGATTCCATGTACGAAAATCAAGTATGGGACTTGGTTAACCCACCTGAAGGGATTAAACCCATAGGGTGCAAGTGGGTTTTCAAGAAGAAAACCGACATGGAAGGTAATGTTGTTACCTTTAAGGCTAGATTAGTGGCAAAAGGATATCGTCAGAAACAAGGAATTGATTATGACGAAACCTATTGCCAGTAGCTATGCTTAAATCCATTCGGATGCTCCTAGCCATAGCAGCTCATTATGATTATGAGATTTGGCAAATGGATGTGAAAACAGCTTTCCTTAACGGAAACCTGCTTGAGGACGTATACATGATACAGCCTGAAGGTTTCACATCGGTTGATAAAACCAAGGTATGCAAGCTTCGACGATCCATATATGGACTGAAGCAAGCATCTAGGAGCTGGAACATCCGTTTTGATGAGACAATCAAAAAGTTTGATTTCTCACAAAATCCTGACGAACCCTGTGTGTACAAGAAGGTTAGTGGGAGTGCAGTCGTATTCCTAGTATTATATGTCGACGACATCTTACTTATAGGAAACGATATTTCAGTCTTACAGACAGTTAAAATTTGGTTATCCAAAACTTTCTCCATGAAAGACCTGGGAGAAGCAACCTATATCCTTGGGATTAGAATCTATAGAGATAGATCAAAACGGTTGCTCGGTCTTTCGCAGTCTACATATATAGACCGAGTGCTAAAAAGGTTTGGTATGTCGGAATCCAAGAAAGGTTACCTTCCCATCAGGCATGGGATCAACCTTTCAAAGTCTATGTGTCCGCGCACAGAAGACGAGAGGATTTGCATGAATAAGATTCCCTATGCATCCGCGATAGGATCTATCATGTATGCTATGTTATGTACTAGGCCTGATGTATCGTATGCTTTGAGCGTCACAAGCAGATACCAGTCGGATCCAGGAATGGATCACTGGGCGGCTGTTAAGACAATCCTTAAGTACTTAAGAAGAACTAAGGATGTGTTCCTAATATATGGAGAAGGAGATTTGGTAATACGTGGGTATACAGATGCCAGTTTCCAGACAGATAAGGATGACTCCAAATCGCAGTCTGGATACGTATTTACTTTGAATGGAGGCGCAGTAAGTTGGAAAAGTTCCAAACAAGACACCGTAGCGGATTCCACCACGGAAGCGGAATATATCGCAGCTTCGGAAGCAGCAAAGGAAGCAGTCTGGATCAAGAAGTTTGTCTCCGAACTTGGTGTGGTTCCAACCATTGATGATGCAGTGCCGGTTTACTGCGACAACAATGGAGCTATTGCACAAGCAAAGGAACCAAGGTCTCATCAGCGATCCAAACACGTGCTTCGCCGCTATCATCTGATCAGAGAGATTATAAGTAGGAATGACATACAAATTGAGAGAGTTCCCACTGAAAGGAATATAGCGGATCCTTTAACTAAGTCCTTGCCTCAAAGCAAGTTTGAGGGTCATGTTAGAGCCTGTGGTATTGGATACCGTAGCGATTGGCATTAGGCCAAGTGGGAGTTTGTTAGTGATATGAGAGAAGTGTCCTAAGGCAATCGCCTTATGATTGTAAAACATTTATATTAATAAATGATAATTCACTATTTGAGTATACATGCTTGTGTATTTGATTGGGATCTTAAACTCATCTACTGAATGTCCGCAATACAACTCACAGCATAAGAGAATTTGTGATGAGATCACAACTAGTGATTATCTCTAAATGCGCAAATGTGAAGTATTGAAAATATCCCTAGTCGATGAATTGATAAAAACGGACACTATCAATTCTGTTGAGACTAGCATGGGTTATTCTCTAATCAGCTGATTCTCACTGGCTGGTGACATTGGGATGTCCGGAGATAAACATGGATGCTAGTTAAGGGAACTAGTTCATTGGAGTGACTAGCTGTAAGACTTCATATGGGAATCTACATGTAGATATGTCAATGAAGATCTTATGCGGCTTAAGTGCGATGTTCCTTTGACTTGCGGTGTTCAAGTCATCTTGGTCATGGAGACTTATACTTTACATCTTAAGCAAGCATCTCCAAGGAGGTGTGGACCCAGGATGATCGGGTATAAGCCGAAGTGCCCGAAGATGTTTGAACAGCCTACAAAGGATTCACCACTCCTTGCGAGGAGATGTATACCCAGGCCTATCGTCGGATTGTTACTCAAAGCCTCTGGCCAGAGCACATCATGTTTAGAGTGGGAGTCTCTAAAATACATGAGAGTAATTAGAAATCCAAAGGACGAGTAAGACATTACTTGGGCTAGGTGTGACGTAGTCAGCCTAGTGGGGACTGACACCATTGACCGTGTCCTGAACCAAGTGGGTATAAGGTGGTGAAGGGAATGGGGCACGATTCATTAGAGCTGCTGAAGGGTTTCAGAATAATTTCTTCTGAGGTCAAACCGTTGATCTTTCGATTAATTGGGGATCATGATGTACTACTAGGTGCCACTCATGATCGTTCTATAATTAGTTAAATTATAGACGGCCAACATAAATCGAAAGCCTATTTAGTCACACGCACTACGAGTAATCCGAGGGATTTAAAACGAGTTGAAAATTGAATTTTCCGATCAAGAGAAATAAGTCGAATCTGAGTTAGTCAGAGGCGCAATGGAAGCTAAAAATGGCTAAGTCTTTTGAAGGCTTTTTGGGCGAATTAAATGAGTTTAATTCGCGGCGGTTCGGGTTGGTTTTGGCCGGCCAAAGAAGGTGTTAAACCCTCTTTGGTGGTCGGCCAAATAGAGGAAAATAAACCAATTTAATTGGTTTAATTAATAAGATAAATCCAGCGCGATTTATTTTATAAATTATGGATAAATAAATTTGTATAAAGAAATTTATATAAATAAATTTATAGAAATTTATTCTTTTATGGAAGATTAAAATAATCCATGAATTGGGTTTATTTTAATTTTATAAAATCAATTATGAATTGATTTATCCATAATAAGAAAGTTTATAAATTTCTTATAAAATTTATTCCATAATTTAAAGAGAAGAAGAATTAGTTTTTATTATAAATTAGTTTATAATAAAGACTTGGTTTAAACGGAATTAATTCATAAGAATTTATAGGATAAATTTCTTATGATAAATAATTAGTTTTATTATAAAGTTAGTTATAATAAAATTCATAAGAGAATTTATAGGA
Organism: Boesenbergia rotunda; assembly: GCA_024364735.1. Lineage (NCBI taxonomy): Eukaryota > Viridiplantae > Streptophyta > Magnoliopsida > Zingiberales > Zingiberaceae > Boesenbergia > Boesenbergia rotunda. The sequence continues at coordinate 23,206 of JAGFNQ010002256.1, read as the reverse complement.
TAAATCTCTTATGATAACTAATTTGTTTTATTATAAATTGTTTATAATAAGACTAGGCTTAAAAGGAATAAGCAATAAGAAAATTTATAAGATAAATTTTTTATAACTAATTCCGTTAATTCGGTTTAGAGGAAGACTTAGCAAAGGAGTTGCTACTATATAAAGGAACCAAAGGCTAGCCCTTATTCCTAACGAGAATCAATTAAGAGATTAATTATTTCTCTCCCTCTTTCTCTTCTCTTCTCTCCTCCTCTTCTTCTCCTTCACATTAGGGCCGGCGCCCCATCCTTGTGGATTAGGGCCGGCGCACACAACCATCACCCAAGGGAGTTGGCGTGAGTTTTCAAGGAGAAGGAGAACCCGAACACGAAGAAGAAGAAGCGGATAGCAACTCCTCTCTTCTCGGAATTCGATTCCGTTACTTCGTTGGTTAGTTTTCCTAATTTTTCTCTTGTCCTTCTAGTTGTGCCTTCTGAGAATCTAGTAGTTCTCGTCGGCACAAAACTCGTGACTTTGCGAAGTCATCCCGAAGAGAACTCGGCGTGGACGCGAATAGAGGCGAAGCTTCCAAGGGACGCTACGGTTGGATCTCGTCCCTTACTTCGAGTTACGCGAGGTACTTGGTAAATTAGTTTACTTTTCGCAAACTTTTATTTCATGATTATGTCGATACACTATAAGGTTGCATGCTAGATACGAAGTTAAAATAATTTAGGAAATTATTTTATGCAAACTCTTCCGCTGCACGTAAAAATTTTAAATTTTACGAACTCGTATCCTTGTCGACATGCACCCGGTCCCAACACAGATAACCTGGTAGATCCTTTCACTAAGGCCCTTCCTGCGAAAGCTTATGATAGACATATTGAGGGGATGAGAATTAGATGTATGGTAGTATTATTGGTAGTATAGTCTTTTAGTATAAGTGGGAGATAATAGCAGTCACTCCGATGGGGAGGATACTATTAATTGCATCTAAGTGTACACCATTACTTGATACTAAGTCCATTATCTAGGATTATGTCCCTTCAGACGGAGAAGATCACATGCTCCTAAATAATTTCCTAAAATCATCCATAAGGAAGTTTGATCTAGTGATCTGCAAAACAAACTCATCCGATGTGGAGGAAGGCATTTATAGCCAACGCGCAAGTTTGAATGCTTCACTTTCAAACCAGTAATGGAGGTTACGGGACTCAAAGATTCCCTCTCCCACTTAGTTATTTAAAACGAGGAATTTTCAAGCATGCAATCACAATAAGCATATCAAACAGCATAACAATAAATATGAAAATATAAAATTTCCAACTATTATGACTTTGTAGGTTCCGCTGTTCTCCAATACGCCTCCAATCGTTCATGCCATCCCACCTCCTCCTTAGCCGCTCAAGCAAGGATACAAGCCGTAAAAAATTTTAATTTACATCCATCGATCCTATACTCCATGAAGGAGTTTACATAAAATCTAGATTGAACAACAAATTAAAACTAGATGGCTAACATTGCTGTATTTAATTACAATTAAATACAATTATCCTCGTCAACCTCGAGGGTTCAAATAAACAATCATACATAATCACACATAACACATAGCCATAATAGTTGGAACTAATGCCTACAAATACAAAGTTAGCCTATTACATATCCTACCATTATCCGGCCTAAATTATATATGAATAGTATGAAAGTAACCGAATCCAAAACACACAGAACCGGAAATACTCGCTCTGACACTGATAAGTACCATTTTTGTTGATTATTTTAGATGTTAAAATCCATGTTTGACTCATATTTTTATTGATTAATTGTGAAATTGCCCTAGGTTTTAGAACTTACCTTTATTTTGGACTTAATTACAAATTTGCATTAAATTGGATTAATTGGCCACTAAATTTTGGATCTATTTTTGTAGGCACCAAAGGTTCAAGGACTCAGGGCATATTGGGTCAAACTTGAGTCGGATGTGAACCAGATCGAATTATCAAGCCTACGATTAATCCGGGCCGTCCGATTCAAGAGCGGCTAGATCTGAGCCATCCGGGACGATCTGAAGCAATCCGAGCTAGGGTTAGGGTTGATCAAGCTCAATGATCAAGATCTGAAGGTTTCATCCCCATCAGAGCAAGATCAGCCGTTGGATCAAGCAAGGAGGGCTCTAGAGCGTCCATTCACAGATAGAGTTGATCTGGACCATCCGTTGCATATCTGGAGGATCTGAGCTACCACGAGGCAGATCCTGACCCCAGATCATCATCATAAAAGTTTGGCTCAAATCAGACCAAGATCTGCCGTTGGATCTCCTCCGATCAATCTGAGCCGTCCATTTGTTCCTATTTAATCAAAACGCAGCCACATTTCTCAGCGTCGCGTCTCCGCCGCTACAGTCGTCTTCTTCGTTTCTTCTTCAGTTCTAGCTTAATTCTTTAATCCAAGGGGCGCGACCACCTCCATTCTTCATCAGATCAAGTCGAGGTCACTAGGGAGAGTAGTTTGTGGAGTTTTCAGCTCGGAATTGGGCAAGAGCAAGGTTGTTTGAGGGTTTCGGCAGCTTTGCATTTGAAGGGTTCGATTTCGGTTTTGTCAGATTCTACATCAATCCAAGCCATCTGGAGGGGTTCTCGGACAAGCTTGGATAATTCCCGCACCTTCGTTTCAATCAGACAAGGCCAAATTGAAGAATTCGAATGGGTTTTCCTTCTTGAACAGTTTTGAGCTAAATTCGACCACCAATTCAGTTCCTCAGTGAATTGCTGAGCCTAGGGGTTCGAAGCCAGCTCTTGATTGACAACCAAGAAGACTTTGAGCTAATGGAGTGATTGGGGTTTAGATTTCTATTTGCAATTTTGATTTGTAGCTGTAAATTTCAATTCTGCCGTAACCTTATTTCTGCATTTTATCTAGCTGCTGTAATCTACTTGTAGGGATTGTTTCTTTCTCAATTCGAGGTTCATCCTTGAGTGACAGCAAGGGGTTTTGAGCTGAGATAAGAGATTGAGATTTAGTATTAGAAAATTTCCATTGTATTAGCTGCAATTCAATTTTCTGCAACTGCTCTGTTTTTAAGTTTCGATTCAGCAACTTAGTTTCGGTTTCTGAATTTGTTTGCTGCTTAATTAGGTTTAATTTGGCAAGTAGTTAGTTAGTAAACTTGTTTAGTTGACATTAGTTTGAGATTTCAGTTTATTTTGTAGTTTAATTTCTTGCGTGCCAACTTCTAGCTAGCGTGCCAAGTTTCTTTGCTGCAAATTAGCTTTAGTTTCGAATTCCTTAGCTTATCTCGCACTTAGTGTGTTAATTTAGTTGAACTAAGTTGTTCATTTTTAGCCTCAGTTTCTAGTTTTGTTTAGCTTAGTGATTCAGCATTTCATTTCTGTTTATCTGCGCAATAAATTCTGTTTTTAGTTTGTTTGAATTCCTGCAGTTGATTTCTGAAATCCCTACTCATTCCTGCTTCAGTTTGATTCTGAGTTAATATCAGTTGTTTACAACAGCTGATTCAATTGCCATAATGTGCATTCGGATTGTGTCTGAATTGCCATCACTATTCCTGCAAACCAATTTCAGTCCTGAACCCTTGCTTCATCCCAACTCTGCATTGTGTATCAAGCTGCAAGTTAGCTAAATTTCTGAATGTTAACTCCCATTTCTGTCAGTTTGTTTGGTTACAACTTCTGAAGTTTGAAACAAGTAGAGTTAGTTCTTTCTAAACCTTTTTGAAAACTAGATCGTCCACTTGCATTTAGTCAGCTTGATGTTCTTGCATTTAACTCATGCGACAAGCTGAAGTAATTCTGCATCAGTTTCAAATGCTGAATTCTTCCTTGTATTTCTGCATTTCTGCATATGGTCTTTGTAAGTTCACTTCATGCTTAGCCTTGTATTTGAGTGATCCAAGGTTGGTTTGAATTACCAAACTGATTTGGTCAGTGTAACCTCAGAATTGGCAGTTTATCAACTCGGTATTCAGCAGCAGCTCTTGGCACAAAAGTAGCAATTTTGGCACAAATGTTGTCCCCTGCGTATCAAGCATGATTGGCAATGTTTGTACCAGTTTAGCTTTACATTAGAGCTCCTTTGCAATGGAATTCAGTGATTATGTTTGACCTTGCATCCATTGTTTCAGCATTCGAATTTTTGAGGTGTTAACTTCAAATCTGCAACTCTGCACCTTATTTCTGCATCAGTTGATTTAGAATTCTGCAGTCCGGCCAATTGCTGCCATTTCTTCCTTCAAGCTTTAGCAATGATTCTGTCTTGATCAGTTATAAACTCATTGACAGATTTAGGATTTTTTTTTTAATTTGGTTGCTGTTAGTATCAAGTGGAGTTTTGGCATAAATCTTGTATCAGTTTGTTAATAGATTGCTATTCATTTGGTTGGTTTTGATTCACAAATCCTGAAGTTGAACACAAGGTGTGATGAGCATTGCATTTTGTATCAGTTTGATTTCTAAAGGTTGAAAACTTGCATTAGTTGATTTAATTGTCCATTGCTTGAGTATTAATTGCCATCACCTTGTTTTGTTCATTGATGTAAGTTTTCTTTATTTCCATTGTGATTCCATTCTTGATTGCAACCCAGAACCCAGATTTTAATTGAAACCCAAATTCACAAACGACACACAAATACGAGCTAGAATCGAACAACGTCAACTAGCCACGAGAAAAATACGACCTGTGGCCCCTATATTACATTTTCATACTTTTGATTGTAAAAGGGTTTCCAGCATTTTATTCATTCATATTTAAATTTGATGAGCCCATACATTTCGTGACAAATTAATCTAGTATATTTGGGCCCGTCAGATACCAATTGTTAGGACCGAAAGGAATTTAGATATCTCCACAATGGTATGATATTGCCCACTTTGGGCCTAAGCCCTCATGGTTTTGCTCTTGGGTTGTCCCCAAAGGCCTCATGCCAATGGAGATGTCTTTTTTCCTTATAAGCCTATGATTATTCCCATGTGTTTTCGATATGGGACTATATTTGCAACCTTGCATCCCCAATACTTAGGTGGGATTCCATTTGAGCCTTCCATGATATGAAATTCTCACTAGAGAATAGAGGTTGATGAGCACTGTTCCATTCTTGATTTGCCATTCAATATAAACCTTGCACACACAAGAAACAACAAAGAATGTACCAAGACTTGGTCTTGGATTAGTAGTGTAGGAGAAGAAAGAAAAATTTTGCTCGAATTTGGATAGCACAAATTTCAAGAAAAAATATTAAAATAAAAAAAATATTTACGATAAATTTTCAAAAAATGATGGTTTTATCAATTCTAACTTATAGTAAAAAAATAAGAATTCAAAATTGAAAAAGGCGTAAGAATATTTTAAAACCTTTCACAAATATATTTTTTATTTGAAAGAAAAGGGAAAAAATCCGAAAAAAACACTCAATTGGTGGTTTCATCAAGATTGAGCCACCCACTCTGAAACCATTTGTGGGATCATTGTAATTGATAGAGGGGGGGGGGGTGAATATCGATATCGAAAATTTCGAAAAGTACAGAGTTAAACGCAGTGGAAATAAGAAAAGCCAAGCACGGCTAACATGGTTTCTTTTTACTTGGATCAGAGTCTATAACGGCTCCTACTCCAAGGCCCACGGTCCTTGACCGTTTACATTGGGCAATTCTATAGTTCATAAAATCCTTTACAAATATAAAATTGAGTACAGAAATGAAGTTAAAAGCTTTTATACCGACGACACTTAAATAGAAATCCTGAGCTTGTCGAAGTGGTGTGTCATCGGTCTTGAACGTTGTTGGCGTAGAAGGCTTGATCACGGAAGCTTATCGTAGCGCGTTTGAGTGCTCGAGATGTTGTTGTGAAGCAAAGGGGTGTAGCCCCTTTTATAGTCACTTCTCGGGCGCCTGATGGCTCTTAGGTGCCTGCCATGTCACCCGCTTTAGCCGCATCCTTATTGTTGGATTCCGTAGGGGTTCCTCCCTATATCCCCGGATTAAAATTCTATAGATTAGAACTAATCCGAATAGGGAAAGAAAACTTCCCGAATGACCTACTTCATCATTGTGCTTTTCGATTGAGTGATCGCTTGAATAAACTTGTTGTTCAAGCAATCAAACTCCTTTATCGATTAGCAGCGGAATAGAGGATGAAGTTTGGATTTCCAGTTTTTGTGTTTATCTTCGAGATCCAAGAAAAGCAAAATACAATTAAACAAGAGTAAACTAAAGGAATAAAACCAAGATATACCTCTTGATCTACCTCTTGATCTTCTATTGTATTCCTATCCTCTTCTTGGACGTCGTGTGGGCGACAATCTTCCAAGAAACAAAGCCACCAAGAACCCTTCCTCCTCTTCTTGCTTGCGCCGACCAAAGCTCCACAAGGTGGTGCACCGCCGACCCTAGCTCCCTTGCACCACCTCCTCCTCTTGATGCACCGCACGCCCTAAGGGAGAGGAGAGAAGAGAAGGAGAGACGAGAAGGAGAGAAGAGAAAAGATCTCTCTACCTTCTCCCCAAAACCCTTGCCGCCCCTCCTTCCCTTGCTTGCCGGCACCGCACACCCTAGGAGAGAGAGAGAGAGAGAGAGGGAGAAGAATAAGAGTCTTAGGTCTTGGTTCATGATGGCTTATGAGAGTATTTATAGGCTACAATAGGGACCATGAGGAGAAGTTGGTTTTGGTCTCCTAACAGATTCTCAACCTGACCCGTTAATAATAACCCGCTCCACTAATGGATTATTATTGAACTACCGCACCAACCCCATATTAATATATTGGCTCTTTCTTATTATGTGTACATTATCTCCCCGTGTTTAAGATATCATATGCCCGTTAATTAATTAAATTACTGACAATTTAATTAATTAACATCTAGCTCCAAGAGTAGTACCACTCAACTTTATTATCATGTCAGACCAAGTTCACATGCAGGATTTACATGATAATCCTTATGAGCTCTTCAAGGGGATATCATCATCCTAAATAATTAGGACACGATTTCTTTCTATAATCAATGACACACTATATAAATAATATTATTTTCCAATTTACCGGGCCTATTGATTTATCGAATAAATCTCGCCCATTGGTAAATTAAAAAAATAAATATTAAGTACATGTATCTGCTATTATATCGAGATTAAGAGCATGTACATCCATAATAACCGAGGTTTTGTTCGATTATATAGTCAGTATAAATCGAACCACCTCAAAACGATTCTGCTCAATACACATAAAGTGCACTAGTGTAAATTCCATAGTCAAGATAGACTAATACCAAATTACACTACAGTCATTCCAATGGATTGTCCAAATCCATCTTGGATGTGAGCCACTACTTATACTTTACAAGGAATCGATAACATGATCTTCTGTGTGACACCACACACCATATTATCTACAATGTAAGGTAATAGACAACTGTATATATAATAAATATAAAATGCAAACACATGATCACTGTGATTCTTATTCCAAAATAGATGTTCATACAAAAGCTAGGCTTATAGTATACATCCTAACACTTATCCGCAGACTCGGCCAACACTTATCACCATTCTTGGGAGCTTGGGACCACTGAGGCGCGTGTGAGCTCACAGGCGCCTGGTAGCTGATGTGGAGCATCCGCTGGAAGAACCCCTTCCAGGGCGCCTGCCACTATTCAGACGTCTGGGTTCTTGGGTGCCTGAATCCTTTCAGGCGCCTGGTATCACAGCAACACACTTCTTTCAGCCTGCAACCAAGGTTAGTCCAAGAACAATAATAAACATGTATGAAATAACAGCCAGAGTTGTCTTAGTTCTGACTTTGAATTTGAAACGAAATCCTAGGTCAAAACGACGCCTACTGTTCCCTCTTCCGGGGAACACGTCCTCACCAACTCCTCTCAGGAGAAGTTACCTTTTGCCAACTGGTTCCCCTAGTTTGACTTTTGCTCGGCCTCCGAGACTCTCGGATCTCATGATGTTCGTACCTCGACCCGTCTCTACTTTTGTCCGCAGCCCTCGCTCGGCTATGTCTCCTGCCTGATCTTCCAAATTAGGTCTTCGATGCCCAGTCCCCAACCAGGTCTTCTTGCCCAATTCCTCGAACTAGGTCTTCATGCCCAACTCTCGGTCAGGTCTTCGGTGCCCAACCCTCGGCCAGGACTTCGTGCCCAGTCCTCAACCAGGACTTCGTGCTCAACTGCCCATATGACACGACATGTTTATTAGACATGGCCACATCTCTTATACAGGAGGAAAAATGGCTTGGCCGTGCCTCAAAGGTATGACTGTGCCTAACTAGAGCCGGAGTAGAAGATTCGTATGCCATGGTTGTGTCTCATTGACATTGTCGTGTCCCTTGGCCATGCAAAAACATGCCATGCCTATGCTTTTAAGGCACAGGTTGTGTTTCTTTTCTTCTAAAAAAAATTATGGTCGTGCTCAAAAGAATACACGACACAGTTGTATCCTTTTGACATGACCATGCCACCTCCTTCGAGAAATACACACCTAGGTCATATCAATTTGACACGGTCGTGTGGTATTGGGTAAGGGTACTAATACCCTTAAACATGGTCATGCCTCTTCAGAAGCAAAACTGGGTGTCTTCTTCTCTTCCAAAAGCTCTTCTTCTTCTTCCCTTGCAAGATCTTTTCCTTCCAAACATAGATCTTCTTCTTCCAAGCCCATATATACGCTCCCTTAACCTTCGACGACAAGATCCCTTCACCAATTCTCTTCTTCTTCCCTTAGTCTTCTCAAGAAGTTCTTCACCAAAGATCACCTCTCCTCTCCAAAGATCTTCTTCTTTCTTCAAGATCTGATCTCTTTCTACAAGATCCCTCTTCTTTTCTCAAAGACTCCCAACGATCTTCTTCTTTCTCCCTTAAGAAACTTTTTGTGTCTTCTCACCCCAATGGACACCTCTCAAGCTCTTTTTTTCCCTCCATACTTATGATTATGTCTCTCATCTTGAAAGAACTTAGGAGTGGAGGATCTAGCGTTGGAAGTGAAGATCCCAGCAAAGCCAAAGGGAAATGGATTGACAAGGGAAAAGGGAAGGTGGTTGAAAAGAGGAAGGCTACCAACAAAGGAAAATGGTAACTACGCAACAAGGTAACAATGAGTCTTATGACATTGTTTTTCGAAATGATAATAAAAAATTTAGGTTTGATGCTCTTTTTAGCCATAAGTTAATTTGCAATTGTTATCTAGATCGCTATACCATAGAAATCCTAGGAATTAGGGAAGATATAGATTGGATGCTTGATAACTTAGGTTGGATTGAATTCATGAATCTTAGTTATCCAACCTATCCTAGAATCGCCCTGGAATTCCTTAGTTCAATAGAGACCCACTTAGACTCTAGTGGTAGTGGAAAGGATGCAGGAAAGATTAATTTCTGCGTAATGAATCATGACTATGAGTGGACTCTGTATGACTTTAATAATTATTTTGGTTGCCTAGTGATTGCACTATTGACTTCAATTATTTTTTTTAATAGTTGTGAATTTTGAAAGGAGATTGCTTTGTCCAATGAACCCTATGACCCATCATGATCTAAGGCATCATTCCTTCAAAACCATATTTTCCGCTACCTACACCCTGTAATGAGTAAAATCATCTTTGGTAGGGGAGAGAGTGATGGTGTAGTACAAAAAAATATAACTTTTTTTTTTTTGTTTTTGGGTGATGTTGAATAGTGTCTACTTTGATTCTGAATTTTATTTTTTGCAAACTCTAGTGAGAGCTAGTAAGACATCTTCTGGGAGTATAGTATTTGGGGGGGGGGGGGGGAGGGGGGGGGAGGGGGTTAATAACACACATCACTGTCAACTTGGGTTGTGAATTATATGGGTTGGAAATTTTACATAGCAGTCTTAAGATTGACTTAAATACTTGTTTAGCGATGAAAATGATTAGTCGGGAAATAAGAGGTTATAGCTTTCTTAGGAGTAATAGGTTTCCTCTCCTCCTACCTAATCCTGATTGAACTTCAGTTAGAAACCCCACCAACTAGTTCATAACGGATATCCTGATCATCGATCTTGCACCCACTCCAAAGGACCATCTTGAGTCCTCTCATAGACCTGAGACCTCCCATGATCCTGATCTCCCCTATATACCCGAGCCTATTAGGTATTCATTCACTTATGGTGATAGGAGAGGCTCAAGATTTGATTTTTTTTTTTTTGATTTTCATGTTTCCTTAAACACTCATCATGAAGAGCATAGTTCCTTCCAACATAAGATGGAGGGATACTTTGCTCTGAGCCAAGAGAAATTTCAAGAAGTTTGTGATCATTTTAGGAGGACACAAAATTTTCAAGGACGTGTCTATGAATTTGTTAATGACTAGTATGAGGAGTGGGATAGAATGAGGGACTTTAGGCGCTCCATGGACATAACTAGACAGTAGATGTCCATACTTTATGAGTACCATGAGCATCTTTGCCATCTACCTCGAGTACCCAGATTCTCTCCTAAGACACACTCTCCCCCACCATGACCACCCTGATGATCGTCCCTGTCCACCATACTATCTCCCACATCATAACCCTCCTCCACTACGCTACTAATTTCATTGGGACAATGGAATATCCAAGTCTGGGGGATGTACACATGTACATAGTTTTTTTTATTATTTCAGTTTAGTTGCATTTAATTTCAATTTATTTCAGTTTTCTACATTTAGTTTACTTTGATAAAATCAGAGTTTAGTTTTTTGTAGTTTTCATGAGAAGCATGTGTTACATCATTGAGCATATTACTGCTAACTTGTACTCACAACAAAAATTCTAGCACATTGATTCTTGTCACTTATATTGTTGTGATTCATAATACTAGTATGTTTTGTGAACTTCTTTTCTCTATCTTTAATAACATAAAGTGAGTCATGCTTTTATTGTGAAAATTTGTGTGATGACCTAGTTTTAGAATCTCTATACACTTTGTTATGTTTTGTTGGTAGATAACTTTGAAAATAATTATGATTTATAAAACTTGATTACCTGATTAGTACTTATTTTTCTATAGTGATTTCTCAACTACATTTTCGTTACTAGAAAAGGTTCAGATCATGTCAACTCATTGGGGCAAATCATTATCCCTACATTTACATTTGTACATATGCATTTGTATTAGCACTACTCTTTAAAGCATAAAAAATTTATTTGAATAAGGGATATAAAAAATAGTTATCGTGGGTAAAAATTAGCAAGTTACCTCTTTGAGACCAATTTAGGTTACTAGGAAAATAATTGTTATGTTTCTTCTGATTTTGAGCACTCCTTTGACACTTTATATAGCTGTGAGATGGATGAACTAAGCATGTAGTAGGTAAGTATCTATCGCTGGATGCATAAGAAAAAAATGGTCAGATGACAACTTGACTAGACTTAGAGATTGAAACTTGAAAAACTTAGGTCCCTCATCAGAGGACTACTATTTAGGCCACCCATAAATTATTTTATTATCATGCTCACCATTGAAACTATTTAATATAGTTAGATGGATTTATTAAGGATTATGATGCACTATACCAACATATGAGTCTAGATTGTAGGTTTTTGCTTGAGAACAAATAAAGGTTTATGTTTAGGGATGTGATGTGCGTAGATTATATTTGTTTTTAGGTATTGATTGACACACATTCACTTGTATTTCTTAATTATGATTTACATTATCATACCCTATTTTATCATTTTGTTAGTATGATCACTAATTTTGTTCTGAGATATGCTTTTGGTCTGTTTCCTTTGACAGGACATGATTTGGAGCTAAATTGAAGCAAAAATGCACCTTGGAGCAATTTCAAAGGTAAACAACAACAAGATAGGGACACTAACCAACTAACATGGTCGTGTCTTCTAGAGCCAACCTCTAGTTTTTCCCAGAAGGTCACACGAGCATGTCGTGTCCTGCTCCATTGGAATTCACACGGTTGTGCCATGCCCAGAGGCACAACTGTGAGTCTCATCTTAGACATTCTCATGGATCGACCATGCTGGGAGGCACGACACCTCATTTTCCAAAGAGACACATGGGCATGCCATGCCCTTGAGGCACGATCGTAGCTTATTGGACCGTGGCATACATGCCACGACCGCACCTCATGATATAGTCGTGTGGCGTGAAAGATAGGGGTCGTGCCCCCTATCTATAAAAGGGGGCTTCTTCCTCTTTTCAAGGGAGGAGGGGTTTTCCTTTTAAGGAAGATCCAAGAGGTTCAGATCGACTAATATTTCGATGATTTCTTGATGATCCAAAGTTGTTTTCCATTATCTGTCCATCTCTGAAGCAAGAATTGATTCTTAAAGACTCAGATTCCAACTTGGCTAAGCTTCGAGTTGTGGCTTACTTTCATTCAAGTCTTCGAGTTCTATTTCTTTGCTTATGGAGTAGATTTCTGAATTCTAGGGTGTAGGGAATAGTTGTGATATGATTGTTGATGTAAACACCATGGGTTTATCAATTTTCTATTTTAATGACATGTTTATGCCTTATTCTTATTTGATTAAATTTGAGTGTATAGATAAATTGCTTATATGTGCTGTTTGATTGACTGGATGTATGAGACTGGTCATCACGTAGAAGGAATGCTCTACATTGTATAACGGGGAGCACCCCTATAACAGAGGGTATCCCTTTAATCGGACATTTATAGCATTATCTTGAAATGGAGGTCAAGTCTCTACAAGAGATTATTTAATTAGTGCTTAATGAGTTTTTTCTTGTAGCGACCCGCCTTCTCTACCTTAGACGGACCATTACTTGTCTACTTCTTGACTCTAATGCACGACTAAAAATGCGGAACTTTCTTACTTTTTTTTTGTATTTAAATCTATCTAAGAATGATATTCTAACTTTAATAGTCATGCATTTAAACTCATCACACAAGGCTCTATAACATTACTAAAGCATTATGGAATATGAATGTAACTTTTCTAAGCATATTTAAAGCAATGAAAACTTAATTCAAAAGGGGACTAACAACATCTTGGCACATGCATCAAATAACTCCTAAGCATTTCTACCTATCCAAACTCCACTTATCAGATTCTATAACATTTCTAGAACTTCATAGAATGTAAATCTTACTTTTCTACCGAATTTACAAGCAATTTAAGCACAATTAGGACTTAGTCCAAAAGGGAATAATGAGCTCAAGAATAAGTCTAAAATTCAATGTATCAACATGCTAAACTACTCATGCCCTTGCTCATCTAGTGCATTTACAAAAGTATGCATACTAATTGAAATGACATGGAATCTGCATCCTACAAAATTGAGCATGTAAAATTATCCGAAGCATAAATGTTTAATAAACTCCATAACACAATAACTTGGAATTTGGAAACCTTAAACATTGCATTTCAAATAAGCTAAACTGTCTCGTCCCAAGGACCTCTCCAAGGTCAGCCACCACACACACGTTACTTAGCACCGCCTTGTCGCCTTCCTTCAGAATTGTTTACCTTTATCTTTACCTGCAGCAAGAGGAAATGCAACTAATAAGCATAAAGCTTAGCAAGTACTATCTAGCTCACAAAATCTCGAAATGTGCAAGCATGCTTTTTAAACAATGTGAAATCACATGAGATACTTTTATGCTTAAAAGAAACACTAAAATATGTATAACTCAAAACATGCATACTCAAGCATTAATAAGTCTTAACTCACTTTTTCTTGGCTTAACTTGAAACTTTAGCAATTCTTTAACGTTACATCTTTCTTTAACTTTTAGAAAACTTCCTTAAATTTTTGAAAAACTTTGCTAAAGCATATACTTGAAAATAATAACTCACTTGGATCCACTTAAGACGTAAGTACCATCTTATGCGCGTTCCCTAAAAGGTTGGGGTAGCGAGCCGCCAATCCTAATAGAGCAGACCTTGGTCTACCAGGGCCAAGACCTTGGAATTGGACACCTGGATTTATTTAACGACGCCCTTGGACGCCGGGTACTGGCCTTAGAAAATAAAATAGCTTTTCTCTCTTTTCTTTCTTATCTTTAAATGCCTTGGCATTTTATCGAACACCTTGTGTGCCCAAATCCCTAAGTCTTGACTTTTGGGGATTTCGTAAGGCCTTGGCCTTCTCTTTTCTTTTTCTTTATCTTCCTTTCCTTTTCTTATAGATTTCCTAGACCCTAAACTCACATAGGATACTCTATCAAATATATATAAGCATATAATGAACTAAGATCACATGCAAAATCTTAAACAAAAAGGAAATATCTCTTTTAAAACTTTCAAGGGAAAATTCATGCGGGAAAACCGCCTCTTACTGCAGGTGAGCAGTACTTACCTCGATATCTTGGACTTACAACCAAGAACGACGTCGGAGGTTCCGGAGAAACTCGGAGTCTCGGAGATTTCTTCGCGCTCATGCGTTCCTCTTGTCGTGGGGATTCCGAATATCGAAAAATCTCTCGGAGGAGAGCCTTGGCCGGCCACCGGAGGAAAGCCCTAGGCTTGGTGTGGTTTCGCCCAAGAGAGGAGAGAAGAGGGCGGCGTGCGGCTAGTTTGGGCGAGGAAGGGTTTGAGTTGAGGGAAAATAAAACTTCTCTCCTTAATTATCTATTTATACTTATGGGGGCGAATTTATCTAATTATACCTTATCTATTGTTTCGCTCAATCTATTTCAACAAAAACAAACCAGCGCAGCTGGTCCGCCCATTCGTCTCTCACACCGTAGGTGAAGGGTTCGATTTCCACCTACGTGATTTTTTGTTTATAACCCTTTTTGCCACTTTCGTTTACGGAAAAATTCTATAAAAATATCCATAAATTTGGAATAAATTCTAAGATACTTCTAAAATTAGTTTCGAGAATTTTCGGGCGTTACATTTCTAATTTCGTGTTAGGAAGTGACTTGTGTAATTTAGATTGTATGACGGGGGGGGGGGGGGGTTCATGTGTATCCCTTTAACTAAACTTTCTACGTTACCTCTTCTATTTAGTGACGCTGAATACCAATGGGGTAAACACTCTAGTGCACCATCGCGGGGTTCGTACTGATATTTAGTTAGGATCCCTACAAAAAATGATTATGAGGTTGGGTAACATTGAACCTCGGGCGACCGACCCAGTCCCAGAAAAGTTTCCCACTGGCACCAGGGTAAATCGGAAAGTGCTCATGGAGAGCGGTCTAGAAGCTTAACACCCTAGGGTTCATGTCCCATTTGGAGGAAAAATTCTTACAAAATACACCGTAGCTAAGGATAGAACCGCGAACGCCTAGGATGACAACTAGTCGCCCTTCTGCTGTACCATAGCCCCAGGGGCTAGTTAGGATCCCCACAAGAGTATAATCATAGAGGGTAGGAGATGAAAAATCGATAGTACATTAACTAGTATTACAATGAAACTGACAATGAAACCGAAATCCTAGAGTCACCTTTCCAAGACAACCTTCGTCACTCACTTGCTCTCTCTCTCTCTCTCTCTCTCTCTCTCTCTCTCTTTCTTTCTTGGACCATTACTCTTCCTCACGCTTTCTCTCTACTCTCTCTCTTTCTCTAGTTCCCAAGGTTCCAACACACAAATCGTTAGTCTAGATAACTTCCTTCTCGAACTTGACTAATCCACAGTCCCTGCGGATCGATATTTTTATTACTTGACAATTTAACCTTGCATTTGCCTTAGGACAATATGTATCTTCTCAAATGTAAGGATGAAATTATAGAGAAATTCGTTCCCTATAACAATGAGGTTGAAAACTAAATTAATAAGAAGATTAAGGTGGTTCAAAGTGACTAAGGCAGTGAATATGTATCACTGTTTGCTGGTTGTATGCTGAACAGAGCATCTGTTACGAAACAATAGTTCCTTATACTCCTCAGTAAAATAGAGTTATTGAGCGAAAGAATCAAACTCTAAAGGAGATGATGAAAGCTCTTCTATTGAGCTCTAGACTGCTAGTGTTCATGTGGGGAAAATTGTGTTAATAGTACCTTTTAAATAAGGTGTCCCAAAAGAAAATAGATAAAAGCCTTGATGAATTGTGGAATGGAAGACAATCGTCTTACAAATATTTGTGAATGTGGAGCATCTTGTAAAAGTTTTGGTGCTTGATCTAAAAAGGATAAAACTCCTTAGCAAAATAGTGTTGTTGAGCGATAAAATCAAACTCTAAAAGAGATAGTGAATGCTCTTCTATTGAGCTCTGGACTGCCAAAGTTCATGTAGGGAAAGATGTGTTAACAGCTAATTATCTTTTATATAAGGCATCCCGAAAGTAAATAGATAAAATCTGTTATGAGTTGTAGAATGGAACACAACAGTTTTATAAATATTTGTGAATGTGGACCACTAAAGTTTTGGTGCTTGATCCGAAAAGATTAAGATAGAACCAAAAATGATAAATTGCATATTTATCGGATATATACATAATAGCAATGCGTATCATTTTCTTGTGTATGAGTCACAAATACCAGATATATATAGTGTTTTGGTATAAAACCTGAGAGGAAGCTAACTCCTCAAAATGAGCATATGAAACACAAGAAGAACAAGATGAACCAACAAAGTTATTCAAAAGCAATAAACTCTTTTGATCGACCTCACTGGCAAGAGGCAGTTGTATCTAAGATAGACTCTATCTTACAACCTTTCTAAATGGGGATTTAGAAACAGAAATCTTTATGAAGCAACTTAAAGGGTTTTCTATGCCAGGGAAAAAAAATAGGTTTTTAGATTAGTGAAGTCATTATATGACTTAAAACAAGCATCAAAGCAGTGATATGAGAAATTTGATAATGTCATAAAGTAATATGGATTTAAAATCAATGAATGTGATAAATGTGTTGGTGCAGAATGCACCCAAGTCAAACCTGTGTTTTGATATTGGCAAAAGGGTTCAAAAGTTAAGGGTTGGTTGTTGTCTAACAAGCTTCTTGAGTGTACAGGAAAGCCCTAGCGAAGGAAGGCTAGGCACTGGCGAAGGAGTGCCAGACAGGAGAAGCCCTAGCAAAGGACTGCTAGGCACTGGCAAAGGACCGCCAGAATGCTAAAACCCTAGCGAAGGACTGCTAGGCTAGCGAAGGACTGCTAGAAGAAAAGACCTAGCGAAGGGCAGCTAGGCATCAAGCGAATGGCAGCTTAGTAACTCAAGACCTGGCGAAGGACTGCCGGGCAAAAGTCCAACTGGAGGATCCGGTTGGCACCAGGTAAACTCTCCCGAGAGGAGTAGGTGAGGACGCGTTCCCCTTGAGGGAACATTAGGCGTCAGTTCGACCTAGGGCTCCATTTTGGAGACCAAAGTCAGAACCAAGACAGCTAAGGCTGTATAAAATAATAATATTATTGTTATTTGGACTAACCCTGGATGCAGGATCGAAGGACTGAGTATCTGCAGCTCAGAAAGCCTCAAAGGAGTGAGGCAGAAGCTGAGCAGGGCGCCCCGGACGACCAGGGCCCCCCCATGGTCAACCCAAGTCTGCCGAAGTCTTCAACGCGTTTTCGCCCCGCTTGTCGCGGGCGCCCCGCGTGTCTCGGGCGCCCTCACTGCCAGCTGCCGAAGCGCATCTCTGCGAAGCTGAGGAGATGAGGCATTTTGACCGGTCAATGCGGGCGCCCCGAGTCCTCCGGGCGCCCCGGTCAAACCGGATCCCGAGGATAAGGGGATCAGACGGCGATCGAGCTACAGCCGGATCAGCTGCCACGTGGGGGGCGCCCCCGTCGACCAGGGCGCCCCTAGGCCCTATATAAAGGGCCCTCGACCCCCTTCTTCAAAGCATCACTTACTGCGACGCTTCCATGCTCTACAACTTTCATTCAACGCATCCAAACGCTCCGACGACCGCGCTCTGCTCCTGGAACTTCTCAACTCAAGTCCGAAGCACCGTCGACCTCCCGCTGCACCGAAACTCGAGCCTACCCCGGGAGTTGGTAAATACAGAAGTGTTATATTTCTTATTGCAATTTGTATTTCTCTTCTGTACTTATTCTACGCATTATAGAATTGCCCAAAGTAAACGGTCAACGACCGTGGGCCTTGGAGTAGGAGTCGACCCAGGCTCCGAGCCAAGTAAAACGACCTTGTTAGCGTTGTGTTGCTTTTTGTGTCTTATTTCCGCTGCGCACTTACTCTTTTTCAAATCCGAACGATTTGCGACATTCACCCCCCTCTCTCGCATTTCTCGATCCAACAAGTGGTATCAGAGCGGGGAATTCAAACTTGGTGCAACCACCAATTTGAAAATTTCGGATTTTTTTCCTTTTCTCATTTTTTTCGTTAAATATTTTTCGTTCAAATTTTTCTTTCAAGGTTGGTGCAACACCCCTTGAAATTTGTTTTTATTTATTCTTCCCGGACTACTAATCCAAGACCAAGCCTTGGAATATTGTTTGTTGTTGTTTTTTTGTTGTTTGCTATTTCAGAACAAATGGCCATCCAAGAAGGCTTTAGCACCGCCAGACCTCCACTTTTCAGTGGAGAAGACTTTCCTTACTGGAAAAGTCGAATGGAGGTCCACCTGAAAACTCAGGTGGATATGTGGATAATCATCCAGTCTGGACTGATGATTCCCACAAATGCTGAAGGCGTACCGCAAAACTACTCAGAGTGGGACACTGCCCTTAAACGCAAAATCGAAGCTGACGCCAAAGCAACTCAGACCCTCCAATGCGGACTAACGAAAGAGGAGCTGAACCGCGTAGGCCCCTTCAACAGTGCCAAGGAGCTATGGGCTAAACTGATCGAGCTCCACGAAGGAACTTCAGATACGAGGATCAGCAAACGCGATCTGCTACTGAACAAGCTCTTCACCATCAGAATGGCAGATAACGAGACAGCAGCTCAGCTCCATTCCAGAATCCAGGAATTGATGAACGGTCTTCACGCAATAGGTCACAAGATTCAAAACCGTGATCTTATAAGGTATGCTCTAAACGCGTTCCCTAGGACCACCTTGTGGGCATCTATGGTAGATGCATACAAGGTCTCTAGGGATCTTTCAAAAATTAAGTTAGATGAGTTATTTTCTGAACTTGAACTTCATGAACAGACTAACTGCAATTTGGCCGAGAAAAGTATAGCTTTCTTTGTAGGGAAAACAGGAAGGACGACTAAGAAGAAAACTCAAGTTGAACCCGAGTCTACCTCAGACTCAGAAGCAGAAGATCAAGAAGAAGATCAATCTGAACTGGTCCGGCTAGCTCGAAGCTACTACAAAAAGTTGAAGAATCAAGCCAACACACGGAGAACAAGCCGAAGAAAGGATGAACCAGCTGAACCAGCAACTGACAAACACAAGCCCAACGTAACCTGCTACGAATGCAAGAAGAAGGGCCACTACAAGACTGAATGTCCAAGCCTAAAGGAGTCCAAAAAGACCAGAAAGAAGAAGGCACTCCAAGCAACCTGGGACGAGTCTTCCTCAGAAGAAGAAGAAGAAGCACCGCAGTCCAATCTTCTGGCCCTGACCGCTTCGGATCAAATCGAGACTGACTCAGACTCGGACCAGGACGACGGCAAGCTGACCTTCTCCGACGACGACGAAATAAGGGTAACAAGTTTTTCAAAATTGCAATTAAATTCTCTTATTTCTTATCTATCCCGAGATTTGGCGAAAGCCAAACTCCGAATCGAGTCCCTCCGACAGGAAGTAAAACTCCTGAAAGAGGGAGCTGAGTCTAAATCCTTAACTGAGAAAATTCAGGAAGGAACCCCTGATCAAGTTGAAAAACTTGAATCAGAGAACTCCTCCCTGAAAACTCAAGTTAAGGACTTACGAACAGCTTTAGAACGATTCACTTCTGGTTCCAAGAATCTTGATATGATTCTTGGAAAACAGAAGTTTGTTCTAAACCGATTCGGACTTGGCTACAGAACCAAATCTCGGCAAAGATCTTACTTTGCTGTACTGAACCGGTCAAGACCTAAGGTTCAGGCATGGGTGCCAAAACTGTGCCTGACTAAACCAACTGGTTCAAATCAATTTTGGATCCCCAAGGACAAGATTCACATCTTGCCTAACCCATACAGAGGCTTTAGTCCAGGGGGAGCCAAAATCAAAACAATTTTTATAATTAGATAATTTTTTTTAATTGCTTGATTGCATGTTTATTTAATTTTCTGCAATTTGCCATGCTTAGATGTAGGAATACTTAGATTTAAGGACTAAATTACTTGAAATTTGAAAACATAGTATTGGGAGAAGGTGAGATGATAGTACGTTGGGGAAACCAACTCTAATAAGATCAAGTCTACTTGGTCTCTTTAGACTGGTGAAACCAGCCGAAGCTACCGATCCAAGACCCAAGCTAGTTAGACTAGAAAATGACCTAATTTAATTTGAAAATGAAATTTCATTAAAAGGCTTTGTCAAGGAAAGGGTGGATGATCCCATAAGGCTACGACCAAAGAAGGCCTAGTGCCTCGCCAAGACCTGGAAGCCAATTTCTGAAATTCAAATTCAAATTATCTTTTGTCAAATTCGAATCTAACTCAAATTTCAAATAATTATAGATTCTTATCTGTTTTCAAAATTTCTTTAACCTAGTTTTTTTTAAAAAAACTCTTAATCTGCTTTCAAAATTTCTATTTCTTAAACCTATTTCTTTTTCGAAAAACTTTTAATCAGTTTTCAAAATTTCTGTTCTCTAAATTTAGTTTCAAAACTAAATAAACTTTTTAAAATAAATTAAAACTTCTTTTTAAATTTAATTTTTACCCTCAAACCTGTCTCACAAAAACCTTAAGGTTAACGTGATTGAAAACCCTAGACTGGAGTGAGACAGACTAGGAAGTGAAACTCAATTAAGCTATCTCTAACTCAAATTGGATCCAAATCACCAAAAATTCTTTATGTGTAGGAACATAAAGATTTGGACCAATGGATGTTAGATAGCGGGTGCTCCAGACACATGACTGGAGACAAATTGAAGTTCACCAAACTAAAATTCAAAGACCTGGGTTCAGTGGCCTTTGGAAATAATGCTATACTCAAGGTAATTGGGTCAGGTAATATTGAACTTAAGTCCAATTTCATTATTAAAAAGGTTCTATTGGTTGAAAACTTTAGTTTTAACTTACTTAGCATAAGTCAGTTATGTGATTCTGGTTATGTAGTTACTTTCAACAATTCTAATTGCCTGATTAGAAATGCACAAGACTCAGAAATCATGCTTAAGGGCTCTAGGAAAAACAATGTATACACTATAAATCTTCCCCTTATACCCAAATGCATGTTAACACAGTTAGAACAATCAAAACTCTGGCATAGGAGATTAGGTCATACCAATCTAAGAACTATCTCAAAAATTACCCAACTTGGCTTAATCAAAGGTGTCCCCAAAATTAAGAATAATGAAAACCTAATATGTGAATCTTGTAATCAAGGCAAACAAACCAAGTCTAGTCACAAATTGATCCAATCTGATCAAACCCAAACCACACTTGAGCTCCTACACCTTGACCTATTTGATTCACACGGAGCCAAGTCACTAAGTGGAAACCGATACTGCTTAGTGATAATTGATGACTACTCTAGGTTCACCTGGGTCAGGTTTCTAAAGACCAAAGATGAAACCCTGAACCTATTTAACAACTTTTGTAAATTGATTGAAAATCAAAATGATACCAAAATCAAAAGACTTAGGTCTGACCACGGGGGATAATTCGAGAATCAAAGATTCGAAGAATTCTGTAAAGTAAATGGATATAAACACGAATTTTCGTGTCCCAGGACCCCCCAACAAAATGGCATAGTAGAAAGAAAAAATAGAACCCTACAGGAAGCTGCTAGGGCTATGCTCAATGAATTTGACCTACCTAACCACTATTGGGCAGAAGCAATCAGCACAGCTTGCTATATTCAAAATAGGATTCTACCTAATAAAAGGATAAATAAAACACCCTATGAAATTTACTACCATAGACTTCCAAACCTACACTATCTTAGAGTCTTTGGATGCAAAGTCCATATTCTTAATACCAAAGACTATCTTGGAAAGTTTCAATCCAAGTCAAACCCAGGTATCTTTTTAGGATACTCTACAACAAGTAGAGCTTATAGGGTCTACAACAAAACAACTAAGAAAATTGAAGAAACAACCAACTTAATATTTGATGAAGAAACTAACCCAAAATCTGATAATTCTGACTTAGCTTCATCAAATACTGATCAAGAAGATAACTCTGAAACCCCAATTGAACCCTTTAATGACTTAACAATTGAAACAACTTCTGAATCAGTTGAACCAACCAATGAACCTAGAACTGAACCTATTGGACCAACTGGACCTGAAGCTGAGCCAAGTACTAGAAAAACCAAGAAACCCAGACTAAGTCACCCAGCTGACCAAATCGTAGGTGATCCAACCTTAGGAGTCAGAACTAGAGCTTCCTATAGAAATCCTAGTCAAATAGCCATGATTTTAAAGATTGAACCTAAGACTATTGAGGAAGCCCTACATGATCCTGACTGGATCCTAGCCATGCAAGAAGAGTTAGCCCAATTTGAGAGAAACCAAGTCTGGGAGTTAGTACCTAAGCCTAAGGGCAAATCTGTAATTGACACCAAGTGGGTATTTAGGAATAAGTTAAACGACCAAGGTGAAATAGTCCGAAATAAAGCCCGCTTAGTAGCTAAAGGACTCAGTCAAGTAGAAGGGTTGGATTATGATGAAACCTATGCCCCTGTAGCTAGACTTGAGTCTATTAGGATGTTACTAGCCTTTGCATCCCATAAAGGATTTAAATTATACCAAATGGATGTAAAGTCAGCCTTCTTAAATGGGCTTATTAAGGAAGAAGTTTATGTAGGACAACCCCCAGGATTTGAGGATATAGAAAAACCCAATCATGTCTACAAACTTAGTAAAGCTCTTTATGGACTAAAACAAGCACCCAGGGCCTGGTATGAAAGATTATCCAATTACCTGATTTCTAAAGAATTCAAACAAGGTCAAATTGACCCAACCTTGTTTGTTAAAATTTTAGAAAAGGATATATTTATTGCCCAAATTTATGTAGATGATATAATATTTGGATCAACTAACTCTAAATTTCTCAAAGAATTTGTAACAATAATGGAAATGAGTTTGAAATGAGTTTAGTTCGGGAACTCAACTTTTTCCTAGGGTTACAAATCAAACAAACTAAGGATGGAAATTATGTACATCAATCTAAATATGCTAAAGAACTAATTAAGAAATTTAAAATGGATAACTCTAAAAGTATAAGTACCCCAATGGCCACAAATGTGAAAATAGATAATGACCCTGATGAA